>CABFOQ010019580.1:13258-34848 GCA_900660455.1 Gephyroberyx darwinii
GTGAAGAGTGGAGAGTGGGATTTGCTTGTTTGTTTACATTATGAGATGCTTTTCCCTTGCACACAAAGCAGGTAAATGAAACCTGTAGTGCATTAGTGGATGTTGTTGCTTCTCCATAAATAGGGTAAAGTCCTATCCCTGATCACAAGGTAATTACGGCAGCCCCCGGCAAAGAGAAAGCTCTTGAGAGTCAGTTGAGGAGTGATTTCAGATATTTCATGTGGGGTCGAGAGGATCTTAGTTCACCTTGAACAACCCTTCAGGATGGGCTGAGCAAGGTAATGATCCTCTGTCTCCAGGCTTACATCTCATAGAAACTGTTGGTACCATAACACCAGACGGGACCAGGGCCTAGCCATCACATAACCTCTTTATCACAATGATGAGGAGGCTTCCTATCACCTGTCCCGCTCAGTCCCTCACCCAGGGTGGAGTTTGAGAGAATAACCGCTAACCTTGCACACCGAATCTCATATCCTGGTGAGACAGGCCTCCTTGTTGATGGATGGTCATTTTGGGAGGCCGATGCTGTGTAACCACACCCTTCCTGCCCCGTGGCAAAGGCAACAACCTTCCATTAGTCATCCTCATATGTCGTATTCCCGCAATTGTTGCATTTCAGTGGTCGTGTTTGTTTTAGTGCTCTACTCCATTTTGTACATGAGAGTGCAACATATTGCGTTTGGATGAAAAAAGCTATTTCACAATCTGTAAGCTACCATGGGTGTGAAGCCTGTGACCAAATGTGGTAAAGGGCAATAAGTGTACCCCTGTGATTTGTGGTGTAATATTAGAAGAAACCTCACGTCTGATTTATCTCCAAACCAAAAAACATCTGCCCAGATGCAGACAGAGACATCCCTCTACCACACCAACACCTGGCGTATTAATGTGAGAGCCAGGAGGTCACGCTGACCTTTCTAATAACCTTTTCATAACAAACAGCTCCTCTCCAAATGAGACGAGGCTGCTCTTCCTTTTCTTGTCTTGTTCAGTTGTTTCTGTCAAGCCTGTAGTTTGGGGTCACCACTGGTGCAGGGATCTGCTCTCCCACTCTGCTCTCTTTCTCCATCTCCTTAACCATGCATGGAACAGCTTGGGGCTTCAATGTGTCTTGCGTTTGACAGTGACCTCTGTGGTGTGTGTGTGTGTGTGTGTGTGTGTTTCTTGTTTTAGCATCTTGATTTATTGCCGTACACTCTTCACGCCCCTCAGACTATTTCAAAGTGAAATGTGATTTTAGCGACCAATGATATCGTCATATTGATTATTGTTAGATCAAGCAAAATGAACGGACAGTCTCTAGCCAATCGGAATTGAGTATCCTCCCAGGCCGCGCTGTAATGTCCCTTACAGTATCATATATCAGGTGATGCATTTGATTTATATTGTTCATTATGGAGAGAATAGCAGAAGAAGAGACCAAGTCTGAGATGCACATAGACCTGTTAGGCTGTGTGTGTTTTTCTGTTTGTGTGTGTGTGTGTGTGTGTGTGTGTGTGTGGTGCACAGACGGCCCATACATCACATCCTCTTTACGGTGTTTCCCTGTGAGTCATTTGCATGTCATTACAGCTTTGTTTTATAAGTGAGTGGCTATTAAGGAAGCCGCTCCATAAAAAGCCTGTTAAAATGGAGGAAGGGAGCAATACGGATCTTAAAAAGCCAAGAGCCTTCTCTCTCCACTTTCTCACCTTACGTGGTTGTTGAAACGAGAATACGTGTGTGTGTGAGAGAGAGAGAGAGAGAGAGAGAAGAGAGAGAAAGCCCAGATGTCTTTCCTTTGGGACTCACACATCTGTTGGGTTTGTTAATGACAGCAAAATTCATGCAATCCCATCTCTCTTCCCACTTTCTCCCTCTCTGCCCTCCCTCCTGGTCCCCCTTCATTCCCTCTGTTCTTCCTCTTTTCACACATCTGGAGTTTGCTGTGTGAGCCCTGGTGCTGTCCCCATCTGTGAAGGACTGCACAACTGTTCCAACTGTTCAGGATTCCTACTAGCTAAGCCCAGTATGAGAGAGGGCATCCTGGGTGCGTTCACACTGCCCCTCCTGGACACTCGCTGGGTGTCTGCACATATCTGGTGATTGTCAGTCCTTCTTGTATTTGAGTTTTTCTGTGATTGTTGTGACAGAAAATGTAAAAATTATAATATATTTCTAACATGATTTGATCTCCATGTGTGTCTATTTGGAGTAAAACTTGAATTCTTAGTAAAACTAAGAATTGCGAAATAATTTGAGTTAACAGACAAACAGACAGATTTACTGCAATTTTTCTGCAGTAAAAGTGTAGAAATTAGTTAAAACTGAAAGCTCTTGTCTAATCAGAAATAATCACAAATGTATTATGTCTTTATGATGTCTTGCAAGGACTGGATCTGGGCCAGGGAGGTGTGATGGTTTAAAAAAAGCAGTTTGATGAGGAAAATCTATACGCACCATATTTATAAGGACAAAATAAGTACGCACGACTACAAGAGCAGAATGCTTGTTTTCCTGTTGAAGGTGAAACCCTTGTGCTAATGAAACACCACTGAGTAGAGTGTGAGATCTGATTGTGACTGTTAAGGGTTAGGTGGTTTTGGGGTGTAGTAGGCAAAACCTCAACCCGGGATTGGAAGCATGTGGCTCACATCTGGATCTGCTTACAGTGTCAAGGAGGGCGCTTTCGTGACAGCCAGGCACGTGGCAAAAAAGTAAAACCATCTCAGAAAAATGTCCCCATAACTCACTTGTGAGAGAAATGTTAGTGCGGCAAACGATCTTGACAGGCTGAATGAAATTTTAGAGAACAACAGCCAGACATTGTATTTACAGTAGACAGAGGAGACCAGAGGTTGTGGAAAGTTTAACAACTGTTGGCTCAAGGAGAAAATCACAAATTCCAACACACTTCCATCACAAATTGTGGTAAAAATGTACTTTAAAATGTACATAAACCTGTCTATCAAAAACAATCGAAACAATAATACTCTGCAAGAATGATACACAATATATTTGTGCACTTAGAGACTATAGTTTTCCAGGTTGATACACAAGTGATGTTGCTTTCATGTGTTAATAAGCCAGTTGACCTTCCTCTTCTTTCATATTTTTTTTCATATTTTTATATTTCAAGCAGCTAGTGGGTGAGCCATGGTCAGAACAACTGGATTTCATTTGTAGCACAAAGACTGGTCTGTCTGCAAGGGGTGTATTTGTGAGATTACATTCCTTTCCATCCTTACATGCACATGTTGTATTAAATGAGGGGAGTTAAAAGTCTAGGAGGTTCTTACCTTCACGCTGCTATTTTCGCCCTCTCTCTAACATGTGAAAACCCCTTGTTTTACGCCTGTCAGGCTGATACAGTACTGTATGTAGAGTGGTGTTACACACTTCTAGTCCTCTGTCTAGTTGACACTTTGTCCTTCCATACTTTGACTGTTCTCCACTAGCACTTTCTTTCCCCTTCCTCTCCTTCTACCTCTTCTGTCCTTCTCTCTGTACGCTCTCTCCGAACACTGTTTCTCCCTGCTATTTCTCTCCCTCCCCCTCTACCCCGCTCCCTCTCCTCCCTCTCTTGGACATGACAGTGCGGGGGGATAAGGGAAGAGTAATTATGGTTCAGTGAGGCTGCCAGGTGTGATAAATGACTAATAAGGGGAGCGGAGCCCTGGGTCCTCTAAGGAGGACTATTACAGTCTTATCAGCACAGGGCTGCAGCTCACAGCCTGGCCTGGGACAGAGGCCCTTGTAGCTGTGCTCGCCCCTCTCCTAACCCCTTCACCTCAGTCATCCTCCACAGCCAGCATCAGTCCAGCCCACCCCAGAGACAAGCTCCAGCTTTAACACCTTAGCTGCTGGTACAGCAAAGTGTGTGTGTGTGTACGTGTGTGTGTGTTCTGTTGGAGTAGAGAGCAGTTGCTGTTTTCCAGCAAAATGCAGATAATAGTTGTGATAGATAGAGAGACCACCCTCTGTGGCGTAAGTACCTCCAACGAAGCATCACTAACGTTTTTATTGCCTTTTAAAAGCTTATTTTCCTTGCAAATATATAAAGTCTAATCTACGGTGCCAATGACTGTTGCTTATAAGTGACCTGTATTTTCCACTGGGTGGTTATCGTGCATCTCTGGCAATTACCACGTGGAATAGCATTCATTTTCCCTCACTTTGGTAAATGAAATTATATCTCTATTTATAACTGTGGAGAACACTGCTTCTTAAAGGAGATTTATAGGACTGTGGTGAAGACCACAGACAACACATACAACTCTATAGGCTATGGAAAAGATAGTGAATGTCCCTACAATGACCTGTTCCATGCAGCCACAGCAAAGCACTATATTCACAATCAACCGCAGCCGAACCGTAAACACCAATAATGACAAGTTTCCTGCTTATGCCTGTCAAAGTTTAATCTCTTCTTATGGCAAGCAGGAGGAACAAATCTTGTTTTCTGTCATACCTCTGATACAACCAAGCCATACACACAAGTCTGTCCATGCAAAACATTCATGAAGGGACTGTTACTTACTGGACACAATGTGTATATTCTTACTGGCAGCTGAATGATATCATGCCGGGTTTAAATGCAGACTTGCAGCCAGTCTTATCTGATGGTAGCATAGCTCTGTCTACGCATTACGACAGAAAGATGCTGCTAAAAGATGATAAGGCCTTTTCATATGTAGTGTCGTGTAAATGCCCCTCAAAATGACGCGTGTCAG
This sequence comes from Gephyroberyx darwinii, assembly GCA_900660455.1. Taxonomy (NCBI): domain Eukaryota; kingdom Metazoa; phylum Chordata; class Actinopteri; order Trachichthyiformes; family Trachichthyidae; genus Gephyroberyx; species Gephyroberyx darwinii. Next base: position 17,974 of record CABFOQ010019580.1, read on the forward strand.
ATTCTGCTGTATACTCGTCTATGTCCCGCCCTGCCCTCACAATAGAGAAATTCATATTCTAACAAGTGTGTGCTCTATTACCAACGGAAAACAGCAGGGGCATTCTTCCCTGATGGCAAATTCACATTTCCTCTGTTATTAGCCCCACGCTCTAAATAATAAATAAATAAATAACTCAACTACATATAGCCATGTAGTCTTTCAGTTTTCATAAGCTCCTGGAATAGCAGATGTTACCCTAAATAACCTTCCCCGTATTCTACTTGTTTTTGTTTTATTAAACACACAGAAAGAAAGAGAGACTGACAGCGGTAGAGACAGATACAGACAAAGATGTTTTAGAGAATTATCAACCAGCGATACTGAGAGGCGTGATACTTTATTCATCCCCAAACCTCCACGGGGAGGTGAGGGTGCAGGGTGAGCTACAGAACAGCACCTCTAGAGCTGGTAGGGATACAGTGTCCTGCTCAAGGTGGGAGTTTGCTGACAGTGGGGCTTTAACCTGGGAGTCTTGTCAGTTTTGTACTAACATCACTGCACATATTCCATAATATTCATGCACCCACTCCTATGAGAGGCGATGTCGTTTGAGTAGATGATATGCTTCTAGCAAAGACATTGTACACTGTTTCTAAGAATAGATGCTGGGGATCCACAAAAAACAGTGAAGCATTGAGGTGTTAGCTCCACACATTCACACACACTGAGGAAGTCTAGGGAAGCTCATGCCCAATCACCTTTAGCCAAAACCTTGAAATGACCACAGACTCTGTTGTAGGATTTGTTTAGGATACAGACTGAACCATGTCTGAGCCAAGCATTGCAGAGAGAAATCTTAACAATAATAATTTCAGACTACCCAAGTAAAGATGCTAAAATGTGTTCTTATCTTTTAGCAGTTGTTGAAAGCCTGTGCTTTGGCTTAGGCAGATATGAAGAGAGTAGTAGTCTAGAGGAGAATACTTTCTTGCGGTGCCTGTCAGTGGCAGAAACCATTATTTACAGGAGCATGGATAGAGAGGAGATCCCCACAAGTGATATTTACATAGGACAAAGAACAAGTCTATCAGGAAACAGAAAGACAAAGGAAGTCTTGTTAGAGGTGGTACCCTGTGATTTCTCATCGTTCCTCTTCAGGAAAGATCTCTGAAATCAGTGCGGGCCAAATGTCCTTTGAATCTCAGGTCACATGGGGTTTTTAAAAGACGGCTTCAAAGACCCTTAGCATTATTATTGGGCAAAGCCCTCTCGTCCTTTCTCTCTCTCTCTTTCTCTCTTCCTCGTCCTTTTTCATTGAGTGACTTCATTACCTTCAACAGATGACGTCTCCCGCCTGAGTGCCTTGGCCTTGTTCATGTGACAGAGTCATTTGCAGCCTGGCATCAAACCGCTGACACTTTGACCTCCGAGCTGGAAAACAGAGAAACACCAGGCAAGTGTGTGTATCAGGTCATATCTTTATTTACTCACCAAGTTCAAGAGGCATGGCATTATCTAACTCACCCTACATGTTTTTTGAGCCCCTGAGAGTGGTCGTGTTATGCTACTGCACAGAGGGTGATTATTTCAAACACATGGGTTGGTCCTAAACCATTTTCCTAGCCTTACTCCTCTAGCATAAGATGGAGGACATAAAGTTGCTTACAGCTTCCTCCCTGGACTGATGTTTTCAGAAGGAATGAACGGCAAATGTGTTACACATAGACCCCCTCCTTTCACCCCCCATCTAAAACCAGGGCTAATTCATAGCCCTGTTGATTACCCAGGGGAATTCTTTTATCTCTCCCATTTCATTCCTGAAACGCTTGGCGGACATTTTAATGGCTGCACTTTCATCGTCTGTCAGATATTTAAATGGGGAAGTGCGTGTGTGTGCTGAGGAGTGAGGAGTGTGGCAGCGTGGGGCCCTCTCAGATTCTGCATGTCAATCTTTAATGCCCAGAGATATGGACGAGCTCTGACCCCTCACTCTGTCATCCTGCCTCTCCCTTGCATAAATTGACCTCCTGATAATCATTTCCTGCTCCTATCTACTGTAACGAGCATTGCAGAGCACTTGGCAGTCACATGACCCAAAGAGAGCCATTAGGGGTTGAGAGATTGACCCCTCTGCAGTGGCTAGGCCATAGAGCCTCCCTCTGACATATGGGCTACAGTTAGACTGTCATGGCAGGTGAATTTCACTCAGCCTGTTATGACCATGAGTGTCACAGAATGGCATGTAATAGAATGGAGGACCATTGGTATAATGAAACTGCAAGAGCGAGCCATTCGCCATTACTGCTATCTGCTGGTAGTTAGAGCTGTAAGAATGTGTGGCTAAAGAAACAGACTGAGAAGGAGAATGGTTAGTGAGGTGTGAATGTTAAATTCCCTCTAAAAGTTGTTGACATTTTAATATTGTGTATTATGGAGCTACAATAATCATCACCTGTTAAGAAACTGTCCCCTGATGGTGCTGCCTATTGAGTACTGCTGCTCACCTGGTTCAGCATCAGTTTAATGAGGCCCCAGTTTCCTGTCCTCCTTCCTCCCGGGTCACGCTGCTGCAGCCATGTGCATATGGCCACACACCTGCTCCACAGCAGTGGCTGTTTACAGATGACCACACACTTCCTACAGAGGCTAATGCCAATAGAGGCAGCACCAGCACTGTACTGTTCTTCATACCCATGTCTACTCACACTCTTCTTCTTCCCTCTATAATAATGCCCTCTACTTCTCTTTCAGCTTCTCAGCCCCTCATCCCCAAGGATGTTTAGCCCATTTACATCCTCTCGTCCGTGTTTTTGTGCGCTCATCCACGGCCCTGTCTATTTCTTCTATCTGATTCACGTGATGCCATTAGACCATCTCTTGTCTATATGGAGCCACAATATGCAAATGCACAATTTTGTCCCATCAGAAGTGGCGGAGAGAGGGATAAATCTGATTGAACCTCTGGACCTCTCCAACTCTCTAAATGTATACACCCAATTAGCTCCAGATGCAAATTCTGCTTAATTAGTTTACTTAATCCTTTCAAGAGTAATGGCCACACGCCGGCGGTCCTCAAATGAACATTTAATCCTTTTGGGGGCACCTCTAATCTTTTCTTATTAAAAGCTAAATAGTCAAATGTGAATATTGATCTAATTACACATGGATTGCTCTGGAGAGGGCTGGCAAATAAATGTGTTCCAAATTCTGGATGCAGTGAGAACCATAGCATTTGCAATGAGGATTTTCATCCAATCTATCTTTTTCCTCTTTTCAGGTGCACATTTCGAGATGTTTTGTGTTGAGACTATACATTGTGTATAGTACATACATTGTGCAAGTGTTTAGGGAGAACTGTTCGGCACAAAAGATTCAGAATGTATAACAAAATCTACTGTATGTTATCGATGCTTAAAGTATTTAGATGTTCTGGCATGTTTCCTCCCATAGTTTGACTCAGCTCTCACATCACTACGCATCAATGCACAGCTTTACAACAACAGAGACTTTACTAATTATCGTGAGTCACTGGTCCCTGTCCAAAAAGGGCTCAGGATGAACTGGCAAATTAGCAAGGGTGTCTGCCATGTTCATGAGACAGCGGAGACTCTCTTACTAACCGAGAGATAGTTGAGGGGAAAGACATGAAACAATTAATTACTTAAAATAAAAAATAGAATTCAAGTACAGCTGCTAATGGAGAAGGAAAGCTGTACAGACAGTAAAAAAATAAGATGCAATGGTCAGGCATTTTAATTCATTAAATATAGTGACGTGTAAGATGAGCCAAGAGCCGAGTATAGCTGGCTGACTTAAAGCACTGCAGAAGCAGGAATTGTAATAGCATTACTTGATAGGAATAGCACAAGCTAAACTAAAACTTGCTAACTTGTTATCTAGCTAAGCAAATTACAAGAGGTTGTGTGTTGAAGGGTGAGACTGACTCATATGCTATTATTTACTAGCTGAACAAACAAGAGGAGCATGAATTATTCTGCAAGATTGCTCGTCAGTCTCTAGGTTGCACAGTTTCAGATCCTGTCTACGTGGCTAATAGCACAGTGTTAACGACTTTTATTTTCTGATTGAATATCTTGTAGTTTTTCCTTTCACTGTAGCATGTCCTTTTGGTCAAACTTAAACAATGTACCTATCTTTAAAATAAAACTTTATTTTATTTTAGAATGTAAAATAGTTATGACAAATATTATAAATTACATGATTCAAAAGTATGTGTACACTGATTAGATCTAAACTAGTGTTCAAGAGCAGTACGTATAGTCATGGAAGTAGAACTGTAGGAATTGTGATTAAAAAACACATTTTTCCTAGGGAGGACCCCCAGACCCATTCCTATCTGTATCCCACCACTTTCCAAAATCAAACCCTGATTCTGAGGCAAATGAAAAATTCATCCATATCTAGGCATGACCTCCACTGATGAGCAAATGTGTCTTTTGCTATATTTGCTGTGACCACAGCATGGCAAGTGATATGTGGAACGGTTTAAAAGTAATAGGGGATTTATCTGTAGCAATGGCTAGTGGGTAGCTGACAAGGGGGTACTCAGATGACTTGTTTTGACGATAAATGAATCAAGGCGGGGTGAAATGTATTAAGAGCATTATGCAAGAGAGGGAAAAATATTTATATATCAGGATTTGGTCACAATGGCAAACCAAATGTATTAGCTGCTAATAAGTAAAATGTAGACTAATAAAATGTAAGAAAAATAATTAAAGCTTTAAAATATGTATTATATTATTTAAAGACTAAACATAGATCATTCATCAATCCAAAAATGAGGACAACTCAGGATTCAACATGACATTTTTTCCACATGCTCGTTGGGGTCAGTATGTCAGTGTTCTCCTCACCTGTAGTCTATCTTCACTGGCCCAGCAGGCAAAAATGAAAGAAAGAAAGAAAGAAAGAAATTAATGAAGGTTTAGTAGCTTTCCACTTACAATTATGGATATGACATTTGCCCATAATGATCACTAAATTTATTAGGTCACACATTTTTAATGTAAGGTCATCCAAGTAGAATCTCACATGAGTGAAATCTAAATACTGATTTCATATCCATGTGTATAAATCCATCCATAGTTGACTGGAATAAGAACAGGAAAAAACAGATTCTCTAGTGATTCTATCTTAGAGGAACAATAAAATAAAAAGTCAGAGATGAACTTGAATCTTTTTAGCAGGAAATCACCTGGATATATAGATGTAATTACTGAACTGGATATATAGATGTAATTATTTTAAAATGTGTTTCTTTGGCCTTAGGGGCAACTGGGTATGAAAAATAGTGTAAAAAAGGCTTCTTTAAGAGAGAAGTATTTCCTTCAAAGTTCTGCACATAAATCCCAGCATTCCAGTCCCCAAAGGTACACTTTTTAACTTATTAACTTTTGTATGAAACAGGGCTAAGCCATTAACCCTGAGGATCGGTAATGAACCTGATCTATCATAATATTGCAATGTGTTCCTTATCATTTCTAGCAATGGCTCTACAAAGCTCCCTATACGCCCTGTTCATTACATTTGTTAAAGAAATCATTATAAGTTAAAAACAAGCCCTCACCATCCAGAATGAAAATAGTTTAGAGAGTTGAATAATGGTTTCCTGCTCAAGTTAACAATCCTATTATTCCACTGCGCTGAATTGTGAAAAAAATATATGTATATTGGGTAAATACCATTTTAGACAAGAGTAAGGACTTTGTATAATTTTAAATATTGTATATGAAGTTTGGAAAAACTTTAGCTAATTGCTAATAGTTAGCAAGCTAGCTCATAACCTACCGACGTGCTGCTCGGTTGCTGGACTATATTCATAGTCAACCTGTAATCATATCCATAACCGCAGAAAGTAGAATCAATGGATCATGCATTCAAGGTAGCATTTTGAATCATTTGAATTCATTAATATTTAATTATTTGTTTTTTCAAATCTCAGCCACCAACCGAATGTCTGCAGTGAAGTTCATAGCATTAGCAGGCAGGGGGTAGTTGATAGCTGTCTGTTGATAGAGTCCATAAATGGCAAAGCTAGCAGTATGCAAAATATGACACCAGAGCCCAGAGAGTACAAAACCGTTAAATATTAAACTGGGTTAGAAAAAAAACCCTTTGCTGTTAAAAATGATACTGATTAAGTAGCTTCATGTGGGGGCAAGATGCTGATTGAAAGGATGAGGGGTAAAACACATTTTCTAGCATGTCTGTCTGGTCCATCCCAAAAATTTCAAAAACATTTCATCCTCTATATCGATTGATCCCGAGCTCACACTGAAATGACTGATGGCTTGCCAGACATGAGAGAGTATCCTATTGATTGATGATGTCATTTAAGCCACTCCCTCTTTCCTCATTGGCTGTTTTTTGATTGTCTATATCTATTGATCAAGTTGCACTGACATGAGAGATAGTTCATCAGACTCAAGGGAGAGTTTCCTACTGATTAGTGATGTCATTTAAGATCCACCCTCTTTCCCAACTGGCTGTTTCCTCAGAATTTTGTGCTACTTTTCATCATCTATATTGATCACAAAGTCACGTTGATATTAGTGATGATTCGTCAGATTCAGGAGAGTTTCCTATCCATTGGGGATGTCATTTAAGCCCCTCCCCTTTTCTCAATTGGCTTTATTTTGATTTTATCTATTGATCCTCAAGTCACATTGAGATATTTGTGACTGTCAGATTGTATATGCCAGACTCAGGACAGAGTTTTGTGTTGATTAGATGTCATTTATGCCCATGCCCTTTTCCTAGTTGTTTTTTATTGTCTATATCTATTGATCCCAAAGTTGCATTGACAAGAGTTATGGCTCGGCAGACTCAGGAGAGAGTGTCCTCATGATTGGTGATGATCATTTAAGCCCCACCCCCTTTCTTAATTGGCTTAATTGTTTGTCTTTATCCATCCCAAAATCGATGAATTATTCATCCCCCAATTGAGGAGTGATGGCTTATTGGACTCGAGAGTTTCCTGTTGGTTGATGATGTAATTTATGTCCCTCCCCCTTTCCTGATTGGCTGTGTTTTTATTATCTATTCCTATTGATTCCAAACTGATTCAGTTAGTATTGTAATTTGCTCTGCTACTGCCACCCCTCAAAACATTTGCTTTGAAAACATTACAGTTAGCTGTTTGACTGCTTTGTGCAACGCCCCACATGGCAAGTTTACAGCAAATAATATATAAATAAAGGAGAGGGTAAATTAAATAAATAAATGGATAGGAGGCAACCTGTAGCCATTACCGATTCTGATTCCCTTTAGCATTGGCACTAATTGCCGCAAGAATGCTCTAGTTGCCCTCCACTCACCAATGCACAAAACACACCTAATTTAGTTGCTATCCTCAGTGCAGCTACCAGGCAATCTCACTGCAGCAAAGGCCAATTAAGTGTTTATCAATAAATTTACTTCCAGTAACATGTGTTTTGATCAAATATATTCAATAAGACCAATTTTTGTAGCTTCAGCAGCAAAGTTCCTCTCAGTCCCATGCAGTTGTAAAATGGACGATGAACGAGAACTTTCTCTCAATTGACAAAACAATTTGATTGGTTGAACACCTCTACTTGCGACATAATGATTTGACCATGATTTGACACTATATATATATATACAAATATATATAGGACATTTGTTATTGTGATTGTGGGTACTTGAGCACGGTCAGCTGGCCCTTGGACCTATTGCATCTCTATCATACCCATAATCACAGTAAAAAATACATTCTCTGGTATTATTGTTTTAACAAAACTTGTTGCACCAATATAAGCTGCATTTCATAGTAGCAACACAAACCCAATCTCACATTCATTCTCGATGGAGCTGTGGCAGAAAGTGTTCTGATCTCATGACATACTTGAGTCCTGGCTCTGTTGTTGCTATTTTTGTGTCAGACTTGTTCATGTATGCAAACCTAGATTAAACTGTCCAAGGTCATATGAATACCAGGGGATTGTTTTGCTTTAAAACATAGCGTGCATGGCCAAGGACACAGGTTTTGTGTCCCTGATAGTATACAGTGCACTGGACTGGAAATTAAATTGGTTTTGTTTATTTTGTTAGGAAATGCAGTTTTGTGCTTATGCAAGTGAATAATTTTACAGACAAATATGTACCGCAACTTGGCTGGCTCATAGGAATACCACAGCTGTGGAGTTGAAAAATAGATGGTTGATATAATCACTGAGCAAAAATAATGCATTGAGGCAAAGCTCAATATCTTTTCAAACAACTGTGTTTGTTCTGTACAAGAGGGCTACACAAATGTATAGATCTAGTAAAAGATAGAAGCGTCTTGAAGGAACATTTGGTTTTCTAATTCAGTTTGAGATGATCTGATAACGCTTTCCTGTTTTATAAATACCTTTTCTTCTGTGATCATATCTATTTTGGCTCAAAGGTGAATTTGGGTGCCACTAAGACAGATACCAGGAAGCTGATTAGTAAGGTGAAGGGGAGTGAGAAAGCTATCCACGAAGGGCTAAGAAGACAGAGAAACAGTGCGGCAGTGCAAAAAAAAGCATGAGGAGAGTTCAAGTTTTTAGCGAAGCCTATAAATAACTTCGCTCTTACTGGAAGTTTCATGATGGTGTAATGAGCTGTCACCAGATGTGTCACTCACCGCGCTGCTCAGAGTGAAGCAAAGCCAATGTGTGTATCAACCAATCCCTAGTAATCAGCTAAGAGAATCATGTTGTTCTGAAACTTGTTCTTTCAGCAGAAGCCCATCTATCTCAAGTCCTCTTAGTTTCGAGACACCAACACACACGTTCACACCTACATTGGCTGAAACCCGTTTTTCATTCATTGCATATTAAAAGGTCTAAATTGAGAAAATGAGATTTTAGAGACGTAGAGTTGTCGAAAGGATATTTTAAGGAATGTCAGCATTTTGCCTGCTGGCTCTAATCAATAGATAATCTGAGAGTGATGGTTAATGTGATCCCATGTCCGAGGCTGTTCACTGGTTCTGTGAATGGGCGAGCTGGGCTGGGCTTTGTGGTGAGGCAGACCTGAAAGAGAACAACCCTGGGATGCTGATGGGGCCTGGGGGGAAGATTTTAAGAGTAGTCTGGAGCATTAAACTGTCGATTGCTCCAGGCAGCAAGCGAAGGCAGTCTCTGAGAAAGTCCTGGCTTGTCAGCGTTATCTCCTTCTCCCTGTTGGGAGGAGACACGCTCCACAGGGAAGCTATCACCATGGGCTGGTGTGGAATCAGATTCTCCTATCTCAGTCCCTGACCTCACTGTTATATGATAGAATGTGAAAGTGAACCTGGACCAGTGCCTAGGGGCAGTGTCTGCTTTTTCCAAGGGAATATGATGTTTCACTGTGTTCCCAGACTTCTCTCTCCTCACACTGTCGGGCGTGCATTTGTGTGCATGTACGCATACACGTGCATCAGAGAAATGCATCAGAAAAATTTGAAGAAGCACAGAGATTAAGGGCCACACAAAATGTCCCAATATGATATACGCATTTCTCTGCACTGTTGTTTTGGTTCCTCCTAAGTTTTACCTTAACTCCCCTGTTTGTATAGTGGGCTAGTCTATGCACACCAAAGGACTTCTTCCACAAGATATTGTTGGCACAAACACAGAAAACAGAGAGAGTACGAGAGAGAGAGAGAGAGAGAGGGAGAAAAAGGGTGTGAAAAAGAAAAAGCGAGGAAGATAGAGAAAGAGAGGCAGTTAAACATTTACACAGTACAGCTGTAACCCCCAGCAGATGTGTGGGAGGACTCGGTGCTTAGAATCCATTGGGAGGATCTGTACATGCACACTTAGCTGTATAAAGGTTAATGAAATTACACAGGGGGTAGGTGCTGCAGCTGCAGGTGTGCTTTCTCACACACAGACATACAGACACACACTTAATAGAGACATATGGGAGAATAGAGCCCATTGAGCAAATAAACTCCACACTTGTAATTATAGGAGGTAAAATCTGCACTTCAGTAAACACAGTGAAAAACAGTATACTTGCAGGACACCGCATCAGATTGAGGGCGCATGATTTAGAGAACTGGTGTTGTTGTTTGGCAATGCATTTTTTCTTGTCCTAGGTATAGTCCTAGGAGTGCCCTCCAACCATGGCCGTGGTCTCTGTGGACAAGTGGACCTGATGACAGTGTCTCCTGTTAGTCTCCTGGCCCGATGCTGCTGATCAGGGCCATCTGTGAGAGAAGTTTACGCCCTTCCCCCTCTTGTCCCTCTTTCCACACTTCCATTTCATGAGGCTTGTGACCTTCTCAGTGTACCCTCACCCTGAACACACACACACACACACAAAAGCATACACCAGCAGCAAATTGAAGGCTACATAGATGCCTCGGCGCTACCACGATAATGCTTCTAGCAGGGCCTATGTGTGAGTTTTTGTGTGTTGGGGGGGTTGGACAGAGGGACAGATTACACATCCAGGGCAGGTGCGCTCCTCCGAACATCCTGATGATATTCCAGCGATCACAGAAATGAATCACATGCACACACTCACCTGCACTGCTCATTCGCTCACCTTCTTTCATTTATTATTTCCTCCTTGTTCTTCTTTCTTTTCCTCCTCTGTTCAACTTTTCAACTTTTAGATTTTTCAAGGTGTGTGAGTGTGTGTGTGTGTGTGTGTGTGTGTGTGTGTGTGTGTGTGTGTGTGTGTGTGTGTGTGTGTGTGTGCTTTCCCACTTGTCACTTATGTGGATAAATCATTTTTTGGCCATAGTCTCAGGTTTGTCCACTTATTTGTCCACTTGCTGAAGTTTGATTCATATTGAGCCACTGATGAACTTGTTGAAATACTGTCAAACCTTTTCTTCAAGTCAAGCATGGTCTTCCAAATACACTGAACTCCATAGCACCACCTGTTGTAAGATTACAGCCCATATGTTGGCTGAAGTTTTTCTTACTGTCTTGGTTTGTTGCAGTAGGTCAGAGAGCACATAGTGATTACTACCTCTGTGTCCTAGCGGGCAAGAGGGAGTCGGGGATTAGAAGGAACCAAAATATGAGATTGACAGCAGGACAAAGATATTTAGTTTCACATGATGCATATCTCCAGTCTACTCTCTATTCTTGAAACTGTTTACAACTGTGTCTGATCCTCAAGGAACAGATGGTTGTCTCTGTGTTGTTTTTTTTCTTTGTGTGCTCACACATGTACGTGTTCATGCATGTTTATATGTTTTTTATTTGTATTCTCTGCCTCTTATTTGCCTTTTGATATAAGCTTTTTTTTCTGGTCACTGCATCAAACTTGTTCAAATGTTTCCTGTTCATCCTGACACCATTGCTTTTATAGTTAAAGTGCAACCCATGTATAGTTGTTATTTGAGCTGGTATAGCATTTGGCTTCCTTGTAGAGCAGAGTGGTGATGGGGGATGGGAAGTCTACGGGACACAGAAAAAGAGAAAAGTTAAATAACATGTAAGTGAGAAAGAAAAATGTGTAGGACGATGACGTGAATGATGAAATGATAGACAAAACACAGATCGTCATGGCGTGGAAAGGGGGAAAAAAAGAGACGGCAAAAAGCAAGTGATAGACAGAAGGGGGAGGGGTGGTGAAACCAAAAACAAATGAGGTAGAGTTGGATAGAGAGATAGAGTTAGAGAGAGAGGGAGGGCTAGAGGGATACAGGCAGTCTTCTAATGACTTCACACCCCATTAGCCACTTAGTCTGATGCGTCACACCTCATTATGCTGCTGGAGCAGCAGTGCATGAACGCGTGAAACCGTCCACTCAGCCAGACCTGTCCACCCGCTCATAACGCTCACTCACTTACAGCAATTAGAGGATGTGTGTGTATACGTGAGCACGTGTGCGCGCTCGCCTGCGTGTGTACGTGCATGCGTGTGTAATGGTGAAATCCATTCCTGTTTTCAGAAAACAAAGGGTTAAAATTGATTGATTAAAGCCCAAACGAAGACCCTCTCAACAGAGATGTAGCAGCTCTCACTATGTGGCGTTTCAACACAACTTCTCCATGGCTACACCGGAGCTGAAGCTGGAAACGCCGCGAACGGGCCAGAGCAGCGCCTTCTTTGTCAGCCTACATAAGGGAGGAGGGCCGAGTAGCATGCTCCAGAGGAGTCTCCTTAATCACTCTCCCTTAAACACGCGAGTGCACATGCACACACTCTTGCACAATGACAAACATGCACACACACACACACAGATAGAGGAGGGGGAGAGAAAGAGGTCTCCCCATACCATTCCCTGCACGGGCAGCCCCAGTTGGCAGGGTGTGTAGTGTTCCTCTCCAGGACAAGGCCTGCTAACTCAAATCCCTGGCTAGCAGCCACACTCCTCTCCATTACAAACACTGGGCCCATTTATCCCAGTGCCCCCCCTATCCAGTCACACTGCCACCCCAGGGGGAATGCCACATTATGGCTCTGTAGCCACTGTAACTGACGTCTCTATTCAGCTAATGTTTGTTGTTTTGCTCTGCTTGGTTTGTTGATATTCAACTAAAAATGAAACATACCCCATGTGGCTGTCAAAACAAAGGGGGTAATCCTAGGTAGTAAAAGGGAACATTAGGGGGAAAAAAATCATTGTTTCATTGTGCCAAGCTTTGTATTATTCATGGATCCCAGACAGATATTTTAATCTGAATAGTCTCCTGTTTAAAGCCAAAGTAGACTGTGTTAATACCCAGGAGATGTTGGAGCTATAATGCAACAGACCTCACATCAGCAAAGTTCTGTAATGTGGAAGAGTTGTCTGTACCATGGCTTGTCTTGTATGTCTGTAGCTAACCTTGATTGATGTGTTCTCTACTTCTCTTTTCATAGGGATGTGGGTTGGATGGAGGGGGGCTGTCCATCTGTCAAATCTGATATCTAAGTTGATATGTCAGGCACCACTAGTCTGATTTTGACAAAACTTGTGTTCCAGTATTTAAAAATGTACACTGATTGGCTTAATTGGGGCACTATAAATAAAGGTCTTTTCTTTTTTTTACTTAAACATGATGTTATTTTTTGTTTAAATAAATCACACTGATTGCCAGATGTTGATGCTATAATTGAAGGTCTGTCTTTGAAGGGTTAAAACTTGGAGGGATGATGCATCTTGTTACTGATTGGCCCAAGGGGTGCCTGCATCACATGTAGGGAACATCACATTACACACACAAGGATCAAGGATTCAAGGTTGGCCCACAGTGTGACTGCTTTTTCTTCTTCAGAAAAAGTGATGTTAGAGGGGATTAGAAACTGCCCACCACAACACATCACACTGTCACTATAATATAAAGTAAGTGTTACCAGACGAAACTGACTCAAAACTCAACTTTGTAAAGGAAAATTTCACAAAATAGTCAGCACTCTCAAAAGCTACAGCCTGCAACCACATCCTCTCTGTCTCCAAAACCACTAATGTAACACAAGGCCCAGGATATGTGACGATGATATAATCTAAGGCAAATTCAAATTACCACAGCACTTTCTGTGCGTTCAACCCAGTCTTTTGGTGCTCCAGTCTCACAAGTGTCAGGTTGCGCTTGCTAGCTGGGGCTCTCCCCTGACCTTCAGCGGCGCACCGAGAGATAATGTAATCATGGTCAGGGAGTCGCTGCTGTCAAACATGTCTCCTCCCCGTGATGAACGCACGCTGTGTGAGCATGTCAAACATCACACACCTGAACACCTGTCTGTTTCTGTCTTCAACCCCACCCCACCCCCCGTCAGACAGGACAGGAGGGGGAAGGACAAAACTGAAGGGGATTGGGGGGGCGGGTTGTTAAAGCTCCTCTTATACACTCAGAGCCTAATATGTGCATTTGGATCCCAGGAAACCGTAGTTAGATTACGATGCACAGTAATTAGATTGATTCATTGAATCAATTGGAGATTTAATGAAAGAGTCGGTGTAAGTGTGTGGTTTACGCAACCATTTTTGCAACCAGGCTGACTGGCAGCTATGCCAGTGGGCACAGCGTGCAGTGTGTAGGCCCCATGCCGCGTCCCTTGGATGGGTCACTGAGGCCTTGCTGGGATAGTGTGTGCTGCAGACTGGGGGTGGGCTTTTGTGTCAGTGACATCTATGACCTCTCTTTCCCGTCGCCCTCTTTCTTCAAGCTCTTCATCTCAGTCCTCCTTCCTCCGGGATGAAATGGGGATAACTCCTAGAACCTGGAGGCACCGGCGTGTGAAGTCTCACATCTCACACTGTAAGGGTTTAAAGGGAGTGAATTGCTTGCATGCATGTATGTGTATAAATGTGTGTGTGTGTGTTGGTTTGTGTGCGTGATAGGGTGAATGGGTGTGATCCTGCTCTCTCATCTCCAGAAATCCTTTACATGGGCAGGCTGTGACTTCCCGACCTCTGACCTTAGCCCATGCTGCTAGGAGGAGCTCCAGGAGCGCAGCCTCAACAGACGTGATGAACACGACCTTGCCCTGTCCAGATGTACACAGAATAATTATTACACTTTATTTTGATGACATGCTCTGAGATGTGGGGGAGGGGAGATAACATACCTGCTATGGTCAAATATTCTCATTATCCCTCTCAGTTCATTATTCCCTCCACTGCCTCCACCTCCTTTCACTGACCCCAAGTCTGCTCTCTCTCCCCTTCTCTCTCTCTCTCATTCTCTCTCTCGCTCTCTCTTCTCTTTTGGACATAGGTATGGGTGAGATCATAATTATGTTTTGACACATGGCGTTAGCCCCTAGAGCGCTTGGATTTTAACTCAAAGTGGGAGTTGTCACAGCGACAGCCCTTACTGCTCTTAATTGGAGGGGAGGACCAGGAGGCCCGCCCACAGACCAGGGTGGCAATTTTAATGAGGTTATGTTTGTACAGGAAGTCAGAGTTGTGACAGGAGGAAGCTGTCATTGGCCTGTTAAAGAGAGCGGCTGACATCTCAAAGCCTGCTGTGTTCGTCAGTGCGAGGGGAAAACCTCTCCACTCCTCTCTCTACAGGTGGAAGCAGGCAATTAAAACAGAAATGAGTAACTAAAAACTACCCAGGGCAGCCACACCAACCTGAATATATCACCAATAAACACTAATCAAAATAGGAAAAGCTGCTGCTAGAATAACAAGTGCTAAATGAAAAACTTATTAACCCCCTTAGCCTCACTTCAGCAGGACTCAATTGAAAAGGAGCAATAATTACCCCAGCTAAATAGCAATTAACACTAATCAACAGGAGTGTGTGTGCATGCGAGCATGCTCACACGTGCCTGTGTGTACATGTACTATGTATTTGTGTCTGTTTATTCATGTGCATGCACGTCATTACATTGTTTGTGTGCGAGTGTGCAGTTTAGAGGCTTTGGTGTCTTGTGCTTAACCTAATATTTTTCCGCCTTTGCTTCAGAGGGCAAAGGAGGTGTTGAAAGCAGAGCTGCAGACTTTTCTAGGCGTAGCACTGGGCTCGGTGTCCTCCAGGTGCACCCTGTTGAGCAAGAGGGCTCTTGCCAGGGGTTTGTAGCTGTTGGTAATCTGCCCTAACAAACAGGCAGCACACAACCTTTGATCTACACCACCCTCAAAGTGAGAATCCCCCGAGTTTCCACTTCCACGAAAACTCCATTTCTAAAATGTATTCCATTTTTCTCTAATAGCCAAGGCCAAAATGTTGGCCCAACATTTCATTTCAAACAGGCATTTATTTGGAATGGGAGCTATGTTTATTTTCCTAAGTAGTTTTTGAACAGGGTTGAGTTTCACAGATGCTTTTAAGCACATACACGATTTATACCAGTGTCCAACCAAAACCACCGAAGAGATCATAGCCATTTCCTCTCGGCGTGTCCCTCCACGGGGTTCTACACGTTTCAGACACACCGGGTTGTTTTGAAGACAAGTCCAAGTGTGCAGGCCAGGAATTTTGTGGGATCTAGAAAAAAAAACACGTTTTTCAATATTTTTGGTCTTGCGAAATCTTTCACACCATAAACTGAGTTCAACAATCAACAGCTGGGCAAGTTCAATGTGTGAATGTTTTGAGAGAGATACTCAGTGTGTCCTCATTAGCTGTAAAACCAATATTTATGGTGGAGGTGGAGAAATGTGACAGATTTGTGTGCTGGCAGATTTGTGTGGCAGAATGTGTGTAAGTGAGTCTTTACCTTCACTCACACTAACTCACTCACACACACACACACACACACACAGCTGATGTTAGCTGGCTTGGTTTTGAAGCATAACATCACAGTCTTTGATTTGCTTCACCTGGCCCTTAAATCATGAACTTAATAGACTATCTTTGTCCGCCATGACAATATGGGGCCCACACAATTAGAAAGGTCTCCTTGCTGCCGTAGTGCAGATAAGCATCACCTGCCGGCCGGGTAGATTGGACAAGGCCCTCCAAGGTTGTCTGGAGGTCTTTTTGTGTTCTGGCAGCTCTGCACTCATGCAACCACCACAGTGCTGCCTCCTCTAAGGAGATGGAAGGAGGAACGTGGGTCGGGTCTGTCATGACCTTGTGTGGCGTAAGTCACGGGGATGGACCACAGCTAATAGGCTTCTGTGGGCTTATAAGGAGATGTGGACGGCAAGGTGAGAAAGGGCAAAATGCCATTTAAATCCAATCTGAGTTCTATGCTGTGGTTAACACCATTCTGTCCCATGTGCTATATCAATGGTGTTTTCTTATGATCTGATCTGAAAAACAAGGGTGTAAAGGCGTCTTTTAATAGCTGCTCCATCAGGACACAGGATTTCTAAGCTCTACTAAATATATTGAGTGGCTGCTACCCTCAGGCAGGCGCCAATGATATGGTTTGGTTTCAGTTTGTGAAATCATTGTTCTATTGACCGAAGTCGTGAGAACTGAGAAATGTGGAGATCTGAGTACTGAACTGAAACTGCAACATGAGGGAGAGGTGTGTGCCACTGAGCTG
>CABFOQ010019588.1:13163-34565 GCA_900660455.1 Gephyroberyx darwinii
GGTAGAGGTTGTGGTGGGCAGAGCAGAGGCAGGTGGCACAGTCGTTTTAGGTGTTGTCGAAACTGATTTCACTGTAGAGGTGGCTGCTGGTGAACGGTTCATTGTTTTTGAGACTGTGGTAGCAGCTGTTGTGATTGTTGTGGCAGGAACTGATATTGGAACTGCTTTGACAGTCATGGCAGAAGATGAGACAGGGGTTGTTTGGGAGGGCGTGGGAGGAGTTGGTGTGGCAACTGTGGTAGTTTTGGCAGGGTCTGGGACAGTTGTTTTTACTGTGGTAGGAGCTGTATGTTTTGGCTCTTTAGGAACTTCAGAAGCTGTGGAAACCGCAAATGTTGGTTTTACAACTGGAACAGATGTTGAGACAGTGGTGGTAGGAGGAGCTGTGGTAGTTGGACTAATAGTGATTGGGACAGAGGCTGGAATGGGAAGAGTGGCAGATAATGCACGGGAGACTTGGGCTGATGTTGTCGCCGGGGCTGGAACTGTAGGTGGAGTTGAACCAACGACTTGAGCCGAGGTTGATGTGGAGACTTCCATGGGAAGCACTGAGGGAGATGTCTTAGCTTTGCTTGATGGATGGGGGACCAGGAGTACAGGTGCAGTGGGTGTAGGGACTTGGGCTTGGCTTGTATTAGGGACTTGAACTGTGCTTGGTGTGGAATCTGTTTTTGATGTGGAGGCTGAATTTGGAGCAGGGTCTGGAACAGGGGCGGGTACCTCAGTCTTAGTGTCTGGTTCCTCAGCTTTGGTGGATGGGGAAGCCTGACTCGTGCTGACAACAGCGGCTATAGGGGGCTGGGACATAGGTTTAGTGGTGGGAGGCTGGACCCCTGGCTGTGTGGTAGCAGCAGTCTTTGACAGTGGGCCAGATACACCAGTGGTAGTGGAAGGGCCTTTTTTGGGGTTCTGTCCTGCACCAACAGTATCTGGTATCACTGCCGAGTCTTTGCGGGGACGACCCCTCTTGCGTTTTGGGGAGAGAGGGGGGCTCACCTCTGCACTTGGTGAGGTGCGTTGAGGGGGAGGGGGCACCATGCGGTCAGACTCAGGTAGTCTAGGGGGAGTCTTAGGGGGCCGGCCCCTCTTTCTTTTTACCGGTGGCATGATGGAATTCACATTAGGATCTGTGGAGGTGGAAGTGGTGTCTTTGCCTGGTGGCGTGTCCACTTTCCTGGATTGGTTCCCTCCCCTGCCCCTGCCCAGATGCTGCTGCTGTTGCTCTCCCAGCTGGGCAGCCATGCGAGACTCTGTTTCCAGCCTGCGTCGTACAGGAAGATTCCTCAGCACAGGCATGTCAGGAGAGAGATGGGGTGGGGAGTATGGAGGGTAACCTCTGACAGGCTGGGGTGGTACAGAGACATTAGGGGTAGAGTCTTGGTCCTGAGCAGATTTGGAAAGAGTTACTTTAGTTTTGCTGTCAGTGCTGTAGTCTCTGCTTGGTTCATCGACCAATCCACCTGTGTGTTCCTCCATAATTGCCTCTTCCGAAGAACCTCCGCCTCCAGTGCCGCTGCCTCTCCTCCTTCTCCTCCTGGGCTCCTTCTCCTCCACCACCGTAACCAGCCGCCCTGGGAGCTTCCGCAGGACTTTGGCTGACGGGGAGTCTTCAACAAGGCCCCGCAAGACCTCACCATCAGCTGACTGGCGCTTGCGAGGTGAGCGGGAGCTGGCTGAAGGTGGAGAAAGGGAGGCCTGTTCTTTGCTGTCATCATCTCTGGCCTGAGCAGAGTACAGCTGATGGTCCACTGGGCAGCTGGACTCTGGCGATGACACAGACACTCCCCTCTCCTTCTCCCCATCCTTCTCCTCTCTCTCTGCTTTCCAGGCATACCTGCTGTCTGTCTCCCCAACAGTTTGTGGTGTCCCACCAGAGGGAGAGGTGGGGGCAGTGGAAGGCACTGGGCTGGGGAGGGAGCGGTTTGGTAGAGTCCTGGATTTGTTGGTCTGATGATCTCTGGCAGGAGACGAGGCTTTTGAGGATTTGGAGGAATCTTGGAGCCTAGTTGAGGAGGTTTTGTGATGGTCTGTGCGGGACGGGGTGGTGGACGCAGCAGCGGTGTCTTTGGCGCCTCCTCGTCCCCTCAGACCAAAGCGGAGTCTCTCAGGCACTTCTCTGGGGGTGGGAAGGTCAGGCTCAGGTTCAGGGGAGGCCCCACGCAGCCTACCACTGGTCCTTGTAGAGGTGATGCTCTTGTCCCTGGGTTTACGGCCACGGCGGGCTGGAGTTGGCTGAACAGGCTCCACAGAGACCGGTGGTGACAAGAAGTCATCATCATCGTCATCAGATGAGGCATGGAGCTTTAGACCCTCCTCCTTGGCCTGGTCCAGGCCCTTCCTGGCAGCCTCCACCTGCTCCTAGATGCAGACCCAGGCAGAGCAGATTTTGCATGACATTTAAGGTAAGGCGATATAATTATGTCAGTGTGCTTTAAAAAAATAAAATAAATAAATAAATAAAATGAAATGATAAAATGTCAAGTTTCATGTTTTGGATTTCTGTAGATCTACATTTGTGTTAAGGTTTGTATGGCCTTAAATACTTAAATTTATTAGGAAAGCTGAACTGTTAAATTAAAACTGTTAACAATGGGAAGATATGAGCTTACCTCTGCTTGCTTCAGCTCTTCTTTGCACACATCTTCCAATGAGGCTTCGAGGAAGTTCATGGCATAGCGCTCAATGGGAGTGAGCTGGAAAAGGGCAGAGGATGCGGTGTGTAAATTTAGAGCTAACATAACTCAACATGGACTAACTGCACTGTAATGAAGCAGATATAGAGACCAGACCTGGGTGGAATTACTATTTGAACTCAATTCAATTACTTCTGAGATACACTGATCCTGGCAACTGGCAGTAAAAGAAACCATTCACAGCAAGTGAAACTATTTCAACCATATATGGAAACTTTATCAGCCTGGTAGTCTGGGCTACCAGCATGGGCTGCAGCCAAATTGTTCTCACTAGCCAAAATTGGATTAAGGGCTTATGGAGATGATATGTATGTCACAGGCATGTAATCCTACCACCACAGTTCAAAATCATTATGTTCTATCGCAGATTTCAATTAATAATTCATCCAGTGTTCAATCAATTATTCACCTGCTCCACCAGAGCAGCTATTTCCTGCTCAGCCTTTGAGAGCTCCTCCACTTCCTCTTGTTCACCGCCGTCGTCCAATGGAATGTTCTCATTAAACTCCGCCAGTTCTGCCACTTGCTCTGCTTTGGCCTGGGAGGCAGCTACTATATCCTCCTCATCCTCTGCACGACATAAAGCCTGCAAGATGAGGTTTTGAGATGATTGGCATATCTGCATTTCACCATTCTGAAAACAAAAGCCTTGGTTCTTTTGATATGAACGTAAACTTAATGAAATTGTGACCTATCACCATTTATTTTTCCACAGCATAATACCCCTCTCCATTCTTTTCTAAAATGACAGGAATGAAAGGACAGGAATTTACCAATATACCTCAATAAACATCTTAATCAAAGCACTAAGCAATGATGATCATCCAATTTAGTCCTGTGACTATTTAAAAAGAGAGGGGCTAAATAGACTATGTGCACTACGTAAACGTATGTCCTATGTGATGTGTCTGACCTGCTCCAGGATGGTGGTGCTTTGTTTGTTGACCGACTCCTCATCTTCACCCTGGGGCACTGATAGCTCCACTGCCACCTCTCTCTTCTCCCCGTCATTCACCTCAAACAGCTCTCGGATGGTTTGCTGAGGAACAGAGAGTGAAGATTAGGTACGTTCAAAACAGTGGAAATTGTGGAAAGTGAAATTTCAAAATTATATAATAGTGCTTCAAGATCACTTGACAATGACAGAGGAAAAAAAAGAGATGTAGTTTCACTGTGTTCTTTGGGGTTACATACTAACCAAAATGCAACAAGGGCAACAAGGCCAGCAGGACATGTGCCTCCAGTGGTGATTTAAGGAATATGAGAGGGAATGGATAGCACCTTTTTGCATGCACTCCCCATGTTAATTATAGAATGTATACCTGCTAACTACCCTGCTTGTTAAAAGTGTGCAAATTGCCCTCAGTAAACCCCTACCTCTTTGAAGAAGGCAGTGGTGAAATTTCCTCCTTCAATAGCCATATCTCCCAGCATCCTCTTCTGGTTGGCTTTCTTTAGAATGTTCTCCTCCACCGTGCGCTCGCTGATCAGCCTGAAGAGGAGGATAAAGATCATTGATTATTATGTTGTCTGAATCTCATTTCTGCAAGCTGAGGTGTGTACCATGTTCCCATGACAAAATGGGTATGAATTGATTCATAATTTATCACATATTCCCTCATTCTCTCACTCCCATCTTTCCTTTTATATGTTACGATAGGAGCACTGCCAAGGTCATCTTTTGTGTCCCCAGGTAGATACCTCCTGATATGTCCTGTGCACACACTAACGTGTTAGCATACCAAGGGGCCAATTTCCCAACAAGTCAGTGTAGTAGTTTCATTTCATATGCATTTATGAAGACCCAATAATAGGAGGAAAATCCGAAGAAAAGAGAGGAGGAGGCTTCTGTTCTTACCTGGGTCTAACTTAATATAGCAATTGTATACACGTGAAAAGTGTTTATTCCCTGTCCATTCGTCCCTTGCTCAGTCTGTCTTTTGAGCACCGGTCCACAATAACAAACACATTGCCTACCTAAACACACTGATTGTTATCAGTGTGAATCAGAGGCAACAGCAGCATGGTCACAGTACCTGTAGATGTGGACGTCTCGGGTCTGGCCGATGCGGTGGCAGCGGTCCTGTGCCTGGGCGTCCATGGTGGGGTTCCAGTCGCTGTCGTAGAACACCACCGTGTCGGCCCCGGTCAGGTTCACCCCCACACCCCCACTGCGGGTCGACAGGATGAAGCAGAAGATACGCCGGTCGGCGTTGAAGCGCTCCATAAGGGCCTAGGGAGGAGAAAGGAAGATACAGGGAGATAAGAGTATAAGCCTCAGAGACAGTGGGACTCCCAACCACCTAGTTCATTTCTTTATTGACATAAGGACAATAAGGATAATAAGGATTGGATTCAATAAGGATTGCTATAATATTGCAGTGATTGTAGTTTTTATTGTAATGAAGTTAAAAAAAATTTAGTAGTTTAAAAAGTCAACCACTTTATAACCAACTTTATAACTTTTCTTTAGCATTCTATTGCTGGATGACCGCTGCATTCCTGATAAGGATATTTTAGTATTGTCTAGACACTACATGCTATGCTTTATTCTTAGAGATAGAAGACAGCAGCTCAGATACTAAAAAATAAAAAGCAAGAAGGCACCGAATCATTAATTCTTCTGTGTCAGAGTTAATCAGATCCCAGTAAAATAAAGTAATGGCAAATATGCTCCAAGTTGCAGCCTCGTGCTGGATGTGTGCTGCCCCCAGTTTATTTTCTGCTACGGTTAGGGGGAGGGGTGCTGATCATGTGACAATTCTGTCAATGCTAACCTGTCTCTGTTCTACACGGGTGCTGCCATCCAGCCGGAGGTAGATATGTCCGTGGTAGTTGAGGAACTGCTCCAGTACATCCAGCATGCGCGTCATCTGGGTGAAGATCAGCACCCGGTGGCCTCCTGTTTTCAGCTTCCGTAGCAGGGTGTGGAGCGTCTGCAGCTTACCTACACACACGATTAGGATTAGAGCTTACATTTATATAATATTTGAATATCCTGAGAAATAAAACCATATTTATGTTCATCCAATGATATCTTTGGTTAGAAAATCATAACATTTAAGAGGATATAAATCTCTGTATTTTTTTAAACGCTGACTAGTGATCAAGTGATTTTCCAAAATTCACACTAGGCCATCCGTACCGTGCCCGGACACGGTTGACCCCCAAAGTCTGGTTCGTTTGACTAGTGTGATCGCTCCGTACCGTGTGCTCCGGCACGGTTCACTTGGAGTCGGCACAGTGTAATCGCTAATCGTGCCGGAGCATGGATCCCGAACATGTCAATGATGCGACTGTTCCATAAAATCGATCATTTATTGATGAACGTGAATTGTAGTCAGGGGTAAAGCTGCAAATTTCTCCATCAATGTCAGCTGCCTCCGTAAAAATCTTCTTATACGTGCAGCACGATTAACTGAAAATCGCTGCGTTGCATAATCGATAAATCTATAGGCATGTGAGAGGTCCGTGAGTCACCGCACCCAAAGAGACTCCAAATAAGCCACAAAGCAAAATTATGAACTCCACCGTGCTGTGCAAAAGCGCTTTTCTTCAACACAAGAAGTTGCATCGTGATGACGTAAGTGTGCACGGGCACGGAACTTTAAGCGCAATGTGAGCGCAGGCCAGCGGGGGAGTGGGGAGGGGGGGCAATCGTGCTCGGGCACGGTTCAAGGCAACCGGACCAAGTGTGAGTATGCCCTTAATGTTATCCAGTAGAATCAATGTACTGTATTGTAACATAAAACCATCTTTTGTAGCTTTCGACAACTGAAAAGAGAGCTACAACTTGTTTAGTTTCCTGTTCCTCTTGGGGATGGAGCTAATGCACAGCAGTACTTCAGCAAACAGAGCATAGACATCTGATATCTGGGACATCTGATATTTGCTTAGCAAGCTCAATAATTTTGTTCTTTGCAGACCTAGAATACAAAGACACTTTACTAATCCCCTGTGAGAGGAGGCTCAATTAATATTTAAATATCTAAATATTTGGTTTATTGTTTTAATTATCTGCTGTTTTGTCATTTGTCTTTGGGAACATTGTGCACTAGAGGCCCAATCCATCACATTTGGGATAAAAATGTAAATTTAGCAATGTCTAAAACAGACAGATACGGTCTCATATTAATTAGACCCAAAGCACATTAATTTTCTGATAAAGCTTCACTTAAACAGCAAAAATAAAAAGTAAACAAACAACGAAAAAGATGTGTGTCAGCAATTGCAACAACTATCACAATAGCATAGTTAGATGAAAAACAAACCACCATTACAATCAAAGCAATCAGTTATCAGTGTAGTGCAGATGCACAGTAATTAGCAGTCATGTAGTCAAGGGCAGGTTCAGATAAACTGTGCAGAGTATACCCACCTCTTTCACCTGGCATTGGCAGCTATCAATCTAAGCTGACCCTTGACTACATGACTGTGAGAAGTACAATAAGTTATCAATACTGACATACCTATAATAGAAGTCTATTTATCACAGATTTGCTGCCCCTCTGCCGCCCTGTTACTCCACCAGCAAGAAGAAGCAGTGTGGGGTAGTGAGCAGGGGGCCATCCTTCTAGCAGATTGGAGTATTAGTTATACAAATATTTCTCTGGGGCAGGGCTGATTTGCAGGTAGAAACAAGTTAGCTAATTGGTAAACAAACAGCAAGAAGGAACTCTGGTCAAAATATATACCAAAAAAAATTTATACAGCAATTACTTTTTTTTTTCACTCACTCATGATCATGGAAGGTCAGAAGGCTAGCTAACTAGCTTACCTAGATAGCTATAGGCTAGTATGGCTAGTTTGAACTGGAAAGTAAGCTAGGATAACTAGCTAACCTAGATAATTTAGTATAAATAGATCAGCTCAGTCAGTAGAGCATGACACTCTCAGGGTTGTGGGTTCCATCCCCACATAGTGTCAACTATCACCTTTGTAAGTCACTTTGGATAAAAGCATCTGCTAAATGACTATAATGTAATGTAAGAACGCTAGGCTTCTTAATATTAGCTATCTCCTCTCTTTCCTTTGTCACTGGGATTCAGTGTAATGTTACTTTGTCAGAAAAGCTGTGCTTCATTGGCTCCGCCCATAGAGGTTTAACTCAACCAATGACATTATTTTGGCCGCCAAAGCAGCTTTGCCTCTGAGAAATGTCTGTATAACTAAGACTCCAATCTGCCTTCTTTTCCCAGAAGGCCCAGGTTCACACTCCCCTTGTCAGCAAGCATCTGTCCGCGCTACTGAAATGTCCTCCAGGGGCTCCAGTGGTGCTGCTGTCTAGCTGACCATGCACTTTGACCTCCCTGTGCAGGGCGGCAAACGAAAAGTCAAACTTCTCCTTAAGGGATCAAGAAAGCATTAGAAAAGAGGAATTATATGGACAATCCTGCAGTGCCAATGCAGAAAAGATGCAGAGTGAAGGGATACTGTGTAACATTATCACTGTAAATTGGATAGTTGCTAAACCTTTAGAGTATATTTCACCCTGCATAGTTATTATTAACATAGGGTGGACTGCTGCACATACAGTCTCCCTCCCTCCCGACCTCTCTCTCTCTCTCTCTCTCTCTCTCTCTCTCTCTCTCATTCAGACACACACATACAATAGAAACACACTTCCATACATGCACAAACACAGTCTTCTCTGAGTCGCTGCTGTAATGAGCTCATTGATGTCGCCACCTGAGTATGGGAAAACTTGTTATCAGATAAAGCAACAGCTGTGAGTGTCGCACACACACACGCACACACACTCATAGATCAAATTAAATACATACAGAGACAGAGGTTCAGACACACACTTGCTCCCACACAAACATCACATATGTACACACACAAGCGTGGTAAAACATGCAGACAGAGACACAGAAACGCACATACACACTCATAGATACACACACGCACACAAGCACAGTAAAACACACAGACACACAAACACACAGTTGACCCAATCTCTTGAATGTCAGGTTGCCACAGTGTTCAAATTGCACTACAGTGGAAAATGATGCTGATTCGGTGGCTGGGAATTAGTGCACGCATGGGGTCATTTACAGGTCATTCACATAGGAAATATGGGGAAAACAAGAGAAACCAAAACACTGCGGTGGAACGATATTTATATAAACTGTCTAAAATATTCCCTCATTCACAGGTCTCAGCAGGTCCACAGTGCATACTATTCAGGGAGCCTCTGTTGGATTTTCTCTAACAGAAATGTCATTCTCAAATGAATTTATATGACAGTTGCCTCATAGAGGCATTTTAAATTGTTTCCCCTCCCTGCTGCTTTTGATGCACAACTTATCAGTCTGCCAGATGGTAGTGCAGAATATTTCATCACTGGTAATTTCACAGCAATACATTAATGAGGAATCCTACACATAGCATCATTAGAACATTTAAGCTTTTAAATTCATTATTTCACCTCTGTTGGGTTGGGCGGAGAGGTTGTTGAGCGGTCAGAGTGACTATGTGAGGGAGATGGCAGTGTGAAGTTCTCCTGCCTTGGAACTTGAACTACTGCAGTAGAACTTGCCTCAGGCACTTTTAGAGAGATGAAATCTGAGTATTTCTGCCATCATGATGCTGTCTTCAGTATCAACTCTAAGTTAAAACGGCTCTAGGCAAGACTTTTATGTGAAACACGTTTTATCAGCCTAAATCAAAAGGGGCTGCAACAGAGGAGAGTCCCATTCCCTCTAATTGAGACGCTGTAGATTCGCCCTATTATGCAAAAAATGCAAAATGAAATTGTGATGTCGGGTATGGTAACTGGGAAATCTTCTCTGCACCGGGGAAGTGACAAAAAAACTTAAGTACAAAAGTGAAACTCATTATGCATTAGTATTAAGGCTATCGGTCATCTAAGATGTTTTTTTACAAAGTAGTTATATTTATATATATTGAATTATGAAATATCTACTGATGAATTTCAGGTAGTAAAATGTGTCAAAAGCGATTATTTTGTAAACAATGAACAATGACCTAAGATCCTAGAAGATGCTCTCTTTGATATTCAACATCTAAGCCTGAAGCCCCTCTCCAAACTTGCCTAAAGCAGCTCCAATGAGAGCAATGTATTTCTGGAAATACCATTCCGTCCGAACCATAATCCTGCGTCCACTCAGGTAGACGAGGGAAATAATCCTTTAAATCCATTATGAAGATAAAATACTGCATGTCTCAATGGCTAGAGTCTAGTCAGACATACAGATGCACACAAGTTCACAAGTATAAGAAAGAGTATATATATACATATATAGTGGTTCCCATAGATATTTTTCCTGGTAGGGAAGGGTGGAAGTTTCCTTATAGCATCACAGTGTATAACATTTGGCCAGGGAGGTAATTTTGTTCTTAATAATTGGTTCCAGTTATCTGCATAAAATATATTGGTTATCTGTCCTTAGGTATCAAATTTCTACAGTAATCTCCACGTGATATGAACTGCTCCTCATAGCCTGGACGGCTCAGACAATCAAGCAGCATATTTTGAATCTGGAAGTTTAGAGTTCAAGTTCCTGTACAGGCACAACTTGGACAGTTTAGTGGTTAGAGATTGTCCCAGGGTTAAATATTCGATCCCCACCTATCAACAGTGTCCTGCCAAAGTGCGAGCCAGATATTGAACTCCTATTTCCTCACTCATTATAAGTCCCCCTGGGTGAGAGTGTCAGCTAAATGCCTAACATGTAAATCCAAATTGACACGGTAGTGGTTGGTTTTCATTCAGGTGTATGTCACAGCAAGTCGAAAGAGGTCCGATCCACAATCCTCAAGAAGTGAAGTGAAACTGCTTGGCGAATAAGTGAGCTCTGACCTCATTCTACCCCAGTCTTGGTAAATTACCCACACTGCACTGCACCGAGCTAGATATCATTACCTCTTTCTTCCGCTCCTCGAGGACAAATTCTGCTGCTGTGCATTTCCTAATCATCAAAACAAGAAGCTTTTTACTGTGAGTCAGTGGTAAACAGGAAGCGAGACGGAGGAGGAAAGAAATGCACAGAGAGACCGAAAATAACTGAGTAAAATACAACAACCATTATGTCTTCCTGCTTTTTGTTATGTTACAAAATGGAGTGTAGTCTGCTAAAAGACATTGGAGAAGCCGGTCAAACCAATTTAAGTCAAAAGATCCATTATACACACACAACCACCTTGGTGTGCACACACACCCTCTCTCTCTCCCTTGAACAAACACACAAATGCACACACATCCTCAAATTGCATTCTCATGTTGAATGAATCCTGTTTCCAAGGAGTTTCCTGATCCACTTGCTTTCTGGTTATAGGAAAAGGAACTACATGGGAATGGTGACAAAAAAGCGACAGAAGCAAACAAAGAATCACGAGAGAGAAAGAAAGAGAGAGCGGGGGGTAACGAGAAAATAACAAGAATAACAAGAGATATAAAAAATAAATGTTTTAGACAGAAAGAATGAGAGAAAAAATAATAAATGAGAAATGACAGATGTAGGTGATAGAGGGAGACTGAAAATATATCCATCTTAATAATAATAAGTCATTTGGTGCGGTGTTGGGCCTAAACACCTGTTTCAATTAAAACAAGTGAAATATGTCAGTGGGTGAGATCATTTCTAATGAAGCTTCACCTAAAAATGTTCCTGAAATATGTGACAGTATTTTGAAATAAGGCAGATCCCTCCACTAGAATGAAGATAATGTCATTGACAGATTTCTCAGGTTTTCAGCAAAGTAAGATTGTAAGACTAATTGCTAGACTAAATGACATGTTAAGATGGATATTTGTTTTCCATTGCACTGGTCTGTTGTTGTGATTGCCACGTAAGACAACTCCATTATAAGTATCCTTGACATCCAAATCGCACAAGCTGTTTTCAGACACCCCGACTTCAAGCTAGGAAGCAACTTTGACATGTGCAGTATTCTATTTTTTCACATTATAATTTGCTATTCTCTGCAACGCTGGAGCCTTTCTCAACTATGCCAAACTGTGAAAACCGTTTGAGACAGCCTATGTGAGATAACACATCCAGGCGCTGTCCAGTACAGGAAAATCATGGCCCAGATGCCTTAGGGTGGGTGGTGGGAGGCGTGACAGCCCAATTAAAAGGTGAGGAAATATGATGTGTCAGAGGACGCCTCATCCAGAGCTGCACTGGCAAAACATCCCCATCACTAATAACCAGTCAAAGTGTCTGCCACACATTATTCTCTTCCTTTTCTTTCCTTTTCTTACCCTTTTCTTGTTGTCTCCTACTTCACTCAACTCCCTCTCTTCTTTTCTTCTCCTCTCCCCTTTTCTGGCCTCTTATTTCCTCTCCTCACCATCCTCTCTACCTTTCACCCCCTCCCATCTACTTACTTCCTCATCCAATTCATCCCACCTTTGGCCTCCTGAACTTTTCCCCTCTCCTATCCCCTCCTGTTCTTACCTCTCTTCCTCTCTGCTCCTCTCAGCTCTCCTCTGGTACCCTCTACTTTTCTTGTCTCCTTCCCTTAACCATAACAGTGTCTCCAGCTGGACAACCTTGACAAGAAAAACACTAATGGCAGGCTAGGCTGTTGACACCCCATTACTTAATTGTCATCTGCCTGAGAAAAAGTTATCAGACAATTACACGTGTTGGGAAATTAGGGTCCTGCCACAGCCTCCTCCTGTCAACAAAAGAGCATCTCTTCATGGAAAACTAATGTGAAATGTGTGATTGCGTGCGTGTGTGTGTACTAACACAAAAGGAAAGACAGAGAAGAAAGACGGACAGAGGATAGGAGAAGAAATGAAAGGAGAGAAGAGAATAGAAGAGAAGAGTCAAGGAGAAAAAAGAAAAAATTCAAATAGGTGCAGCAGACATACTCATGCTGACAGATGACATAAAGATCCCTGAGAGTCTCAGACAAAGTAGGTTTAATACATACAAATGTAATATTTATTCCTGACACCAAACTTGTTTTTGTTGAACGACTAACAAAACAACAGAGACAGTTTTATTATATGATGAAACCCCTGTGCAAATTACTATCCTTTCATGTTTGCAACTACATTTGAAATTGTCCAAACAGATGTAGGCGGTGATGTCAAATTCAGGCTGACAGAATGGCAGAATCCTTTGAGTTTCATTCAGAGCGGATGTATAATTGAGCTCCTGATACCAGTGCCAGCACTCATTCTGCGCCAACCTCATCTACAGCACAATTTTGCCATTCTGTGTCCCAACAGAAAGAGAGGATCAGGTGAACCGCTTAAGAAAAGGAATCTGTGAAAATGTATTCATGTAATTTGTTTCATAGTGTTTTATTTTCTTCTTTTTAAAAGGAGAGTGGGGACTCCACTCCAGTTGATTTGTTTTTCTTTATTGGGACAGTGGAAGTCTGAAAGAGACACAGAGTTGGGGAGAGACAGGTGACCACTGGGGATACAAGTTGTTGTTAACCACTACACCGGAGCTTAGGGGCTTTTAATGTGAAAGTGCAAATTGTAACCTTGCATATTTCAGTTTCAAGATGCATTTCCTTTTGACACGCATGGACTATAGAAACAATATCTGTCACATCCTTGCAGTTCTCCCAAGGTGTTTAAGTGGAGTTGTACAGGCCTAAGGCATGTGTGAGATTGTCACACTATGTTTTGCACTAATCACTGCCTACTCCATTGTGTTACATTTTCGTAGGAAATGCTTTAAGCAAACAAATGCTGCTGCAATGTGACAGTTCCCACAAGCTGCTTGAATTAAGTTGTGAACTGAACAAAAAATCCAGCTAGATGTGAACGACAAAGACCAGTCTGCAACAGCTGTAGATGACTTACGCCTTTTGTATCAAAGGGGTCGGGAAATGATCTATGATTCAAGAAAAAAACAGTAAATTCTATATCCACCATTTTTTCATACCTCAACACACATCAAAGCAACCTCAAAGTCAACAGTTTAATGAGCTACATTTTTCATGAAAGTAATTTAGCTTTGATGAGTGAGCCAGTAAGAATTCAGTGTCTTACTTACAATTCACCAGTACACATGCCTGTTCAGAGACACACATTGGCTGTTGTGGAGATCTGACCTGTGACCTTTACAGCACATTCTAGGCCACCCTACCTTCCCAAATCTTTGAAATCCAAAAAAAATAAAGCTAACTAGCAAAGTAAATTGACTGACATATCACATTACCTCAACATATATTCATGCAATTGCTACCACCAAGGATGTTGTTCCTTTTCACAAATGAAGCCGTTTTATTCAAACCATGGGGCCAATTGTTATCCCTGCATGTGAGAGTGCAATCACATTTACATTTCAGTCATCTACTATGCACTCTCAGACTCACAAAGAGCACATTCATCAAGTGCAGGTGAGCCAACTGCATATCATTACTGTTAAGCCTAAAGTCCTCTTTACAAAAACGAACAGTTGAAATAGCAATAAAGCACCGGACACAATGGTCTAAGTGTCATTTAAAGTCACTGCGTTTTGCGGTAGACAGGGCCCAGCCTCTGCAGGAGTGGTTTAGTGTGTCTTTGCCATTAGAGAGGTATAAATTCTCAGGCAATGAGATGTCAGTATAATTACCTTTTTTATGCTAGGCTGGGTAAGTACCACTCTGTTCGCTGCGTCCTGCCACATTAGGGAAAGGGATGATTTGTCTATCCAGTCAGGAGGCCCCAATATGACACTATGTGAAATTGCCACACCACTCTTGACCTTTGTTTTCCATTGTACTCCAGAGTTGCAATGATGCCTAAAGGGGAATGTCACCCTATTGAGTAATTGACATGAGAGATTGTGCCACAGATTTCTTCCAGACCAGTTTCTGTTTCTCATCGTTGTGTAAAAACTTTACCCCTTCAAGTTCTGAGCTTAATTTCTCAAAGGTTGAATTTACAGAAAATGTCACTGTCATGTAATAGGGATAGCAGTGACATTTAGCAGTTAGAGATACTGTCTCATAGCTAGAAGATCAAAGTTTCAGCTCCCTGTAAGAGCTGAGGTGTCCATCATCATCATCATCTTTGTCTGTGTCCTGTCGGTGTCCTTGAGCCAGATAGTAAACTACTATGTGCCCACTCAAGTATGTCTTGGTAAGAGTGTTAGATAAATGTCTAAAATCAATGTTCAACTTGATTAAAAATGTATTGCACCCATAGAAGATCCATAGATGAAAGTAAGAGGGGGAAAATATGGTCTGAAGTTAGTTGTCTACAGATTCTTGCCTATTTTCATCTAAAAATATTTGAAAATATTTGAAAAAAAAAATAGAGCAAAACTGGTCTCAGCTCAAGACCAGTTCAACTTGATTTAGATGATGGTTTGGATTTGTCATGACTAGTAACAAGATCAATGGCAATATTACTTACTATATTCATTTTTTACCCCAAACTGCATGCTGTTAGCTATCCAAGCTAGAAAGTTGGAAAATCTATATGAAAAAACGGTAGTTCTTTCTGGCTTTCCAAGATCATGTCGGCTATCATCTGGTTGTTTCTGCTAACTATATTTTGCATCAATATGTCAAATGCAGAGCAGATTTTCAACCTATTGTGGCACATTTGATTGTATTGTGACATTGAAAAAAGGGGAAATTTTTGACTCTTTGTCATTTCTCACTGTTTAGACAGCCATGAAAAGATCAGATCTATGCCGCAAAGCCCCTAAAATCAGATCTTTGCGTGCCTGTGTAAATTCAGCTGGAGGTAGCTGGGCTATATTTGATTCTGTCTGCATCTGGGTCTGCTGCTTCCTTGACATGATATGCTTGTTCTGGGTGTACCTGATTTTCTGGATGATTCCACCACAGAGAACTTTGTGACAATGATAGAATACACAAACTCACACACACATGCAAGCACCACACACACACACACACACACTGCTCCCCATCTCTGGGGAGCACAACCATGTGATGACGGCTGTGATCTATAATTAATTTGCAACCATAGAAATGTAACACACATGATAAATCACTTTAATACCAGAGAAAATATATAAATAAATGAAAACAGAGCAAGACCATATTGCATAGAGAGGGAGGGGAGAGATGGGGTGGAGTGACGTGAGGGAGAGAGGGAGAGAGAGAGAAGGGGAGTGAGCGAGACAGGAAGTGGGGTGTGGAGGCACTGACACAAAATTGATGGCATAATAAAATCAGTAGAGCTGCATCCTATGAGTGGGTGATTATGTAAGCCTCTCGGTCCCGGCGATGAGTTTAAATACATTGCGATGTCTCTTTCTCCCTCCTTTCCTCCTGCCTGCCCTCTTTTCTCACTTTCTCCCTCCCTTCTTCATTTGCTCCTCCTGTCTCCCTCCATCCATCTTTTTCATGAAGGTTGGAGTTTTAGTTATACAAACATTTCATTTCATTTTTTAGTTCTACAAAGCTCAGCGGGCAAGTTAGCGAACTAGTAAACATGAATGGCAAGCAGGAACTCTGGTCAAAATATAAATAAAAATATGAACAGCAATGACTTATTATTTTCATTCATTCATGACCATGACGTTCATGATCTTAGAAGGTCAGCAGGCTAGCTAGCTAAGCTTCATAACTTAGTTGTAAGCATGCTAGGCTTCTCAATATTAGCTAGTAGTTCCTCTCTTACCCCCTGCTTCTCCCATTGGGTTTCAGTCTAATGTTACTTAAGCAGAAAACTGTTGTTCTTTGGCTTCGTCCATCGAGATTTAACTCAACCGATGAGATAATTTCTGCCTCCAGAGCAGCTCTGCCTTCGAGAAATGTTTGTTTAACTAAAACTCCAATCTGGCCTTTTCTCGTGCCCTGTATCTCTCTTGCTTTTTCTTCTCTCTCTGCCTCCCTCTGTCACGCTGTCCTCCTTTTTTTCTTCTCCGCTCTCCCTCCTCCCCTGTCTAATGAGGATAAATACATAGTCAACACCCTCAGAATAATGCAGCTCATAATGGTCATTACCCTAAAGCTAAGCTGCTTTCGTGGCTCACCCTAACTTTCCTTCATTTACAATGCCACTGACACTTTTATCTGCCATTGGAGGGTTCATTTTCAAATTTTACAATTGTTTACATTGTTTACTCCCCGCGGCGATCTACCTCACTAATTGAAAAGAGAGGTCAGTCTGCAGTACCCTGAATTGTTCCTGAAGTTCACACTTTGCTCTGTTACTAATGGTTTGGTTTGAAAAGTTTACTGAAGAGATTTGCATTCAGGGGGAAATTCAAAGAGAGATTATGTAGAAGAGTAGACAACATTAGTGCCTGCTTTTGTTTTCATCATCATTAGACAGTTATTCCAAGGATACAAAGTGTTTTCTCCTTCCGTACTTCCTTCTTTCCTTCCTAATTTGTCCTCCTTCTTTCCTTCACTCAACCCATCCTCACTGTTTCTTCTGATATCCCTTAATCCTCCTCACTCGATTCCTTCTTTGTCCTTCGTTTGTCTCTTCCTTCACTCCTTCCTTCCCTTTTTCATCTTTCTTTCTTTCTTTCTTCATTCTACCATTCCTTCCCCTATCCTTCCATCTCTTCTACCATCTTTGTTTCCCGCCTAGAGTCATTATTACCAGTATTATTAGTATGCAGGTCACTGCCCTAAGGCTAGCAGTCTAACATCTGCTGAATTCACTCACTCACTCACTCACTCACTCACTCACTCACTCACTCACAGACTCACTCACACACACACACACACACACACACACACACACACACATACCCACACACAGCACAGAATATACTCACAGCATTAATACACCAGGAAATAGACACAAGTTGAACACACTACAGTGCAATTCAGCTGCTCGGGAGTTGTTCAACCCAACTCGACAGAAACAGGCCGCTCAAAATGGAACTGAGTCAAGCACTTAGCAAACTGGTGCTTGCCAATCAACCTGGCCTTCCTAATATTTTAAAAGCCTTCCCTTTATCAATCTCTTTCTATTGCGTTCTCTCTCTTGTTCCCTCATTCTTGCTTTTTTCGGCCTCAGTGACCTAGTTGCATATATTCACCACAGCAGACAGTGCTCCAACTTTTAATCAGACAACTTGTCATTTGTACCAACAGCAGGGCTAAGCCAGGACAGGAATAATTGTGGGCATCATAGTGCATGTAATTGGCCTATATGGGCTGACTGGGGTCGCTTCTGCACGATATTAGTGATGTATTGTATGTCAAACTGAATTTCAAACAAAACACGCTTTTTCAGCATGTTTACATGTTTTTTTCAATTAGGCTTTAGCATGCTTGTATGTTTATACTGTTTAATTAGTTGCTCTGCAGTACACATAGACCCCTTGCTGTGCCACAAATGGGACGTGTATCAATTTACTCATGTTTTCAATTTACTGTAATTATTATACTGCATGAAAAGAAACAGACTCACACATATTAGCATCTACATATATATATATATATATATAAACATAGACTGGTACACTGGGACATTTCAATACAATGCCTTTGTTCACAGAATCCTTTATGTTATTTGTGAATTTCTTGACATGAAAAGTTGTTATGTTCCAGCAATGCCAAAGAAGAGGTGCTCCCTTAAATGGGTAGTGAGTACACAGGGATGAGCAGGCACATTATTATATATTTAGGCATTCAGCTTACACTCCTAGAAAGTGTCCAAAATGTCAAATGCTACGGCGAAAAGTGCTGAGCACATAGTCTATGATTCTGGAGTTTCAGAATTGCAAAATGTAAACATTAACACCTAAAACCTTTAGAAAACCTATAAATGGGAACTTAAATTTACATTTTAGGCATTTAGCTGACAATCTTTGCCAGGGTGACATACAGTGTGTGAGCAGGTTCAGGTTCAGAGTCATGGTTGGACACATCATCTATTAAGACGGTTTCTAAGGACTAGGCGGTCCTGCTGACTTGCACCTGTTCATCTCCATTTGTGAATTTGCTCCATGTTAAAATTGATGTACGCCACAGCATTTACTGTTAGTGCAGCAGATTCAGACCCCAATCCTAGTTTCTCAAACATCAGACCAGCCTATTGATTTTACAATAAGCAAAGACCTCAAATCTCTTGCCATTCAAACATGTTATGTGAGTGATCTATGTGAGTGGCTAGTCAACAATAAGAGTCTCGCTCCAGCATCCACATTTAAGGAGCAATTTGAACAGGAGCTGAATGTTGAGTGTCATTATGGTGGTGAAACATCTAAATGGTTCAGGGCTGCCTGAGTAGAGCTGGAGCTGAAACCTGCAGGTCAAGGGGTACTTCTTGAGGACTTGATTGGGAAGCACTGAAAGGATAAATAAGAAATAAAGTGCCACACAGCACTCACAGTGGTCCCCTGCTGGTATTTGATTACACATTTTTGACTCTGCAGTGGGTATTAAATCAGATTTTCTTTTTTTCATATTAAACTTAATGTATTAAAATGCTGTAAAAGTTTTGTGATGCCTGTTCTTAATGACACAATGGTTATTAACACAATGCCAGAATGTGTGATTTACTATATTTACAGTGAATTATTATTACTGATTATTGAAAATACTTTATCACAGGAGTTGAAACACTAAATGTCAGATCTTGATTGACCCTCTGACTCTTCTGACCCTCAACAACAGGATGAAAACACACTGGGATGTCTATCTTTGATCAGGGAGAAACAGCCACAGTCTGATGGAAAACAATAGTGGCAGCCATCGGTGGGAGTCCACCAGCATCTGACAGCAAATTCTATAAGCAGATTAATTGCTGGCGCTTGCTAAGCTTTGGCACTGTCTTCAGCAGTCTGTCCAGTGTGTTTTTAACAGGAACTGTGTAGAGTGTGCGTAGCAGGCATTTTCCAACTTTTTAGATAAGGGTACTTTTCTACTTTTTAAAGCTCATCTGAGGGAACAAACTTTCAATACACAGAAGAAAATACATTTTCCAGTCATTGATGTGTGATTATGTGACTTGCTGAATATAAAGCTAGCAGCTATGGGT
This sequence comes from Gephyroberyx darwinii, assembly GCA_900660455.1. NCBI lineage: Eukaryota > Metazoa > Chordata > Actinopteri > Trachichthyiformes > Trachichthyidae > Gephyroberyx > Gephyroberyx darwinii. The sequence goes on from CABFOQ010019588.1 coordinate 32,760, forward strand.
GACATTCAATGTTGGAGAAAAAAAGTTAACAATTACCATCTGTTGTTGAGTCGATATCGGGTTTTTGTCAGAAAGCTTTTTTTAAGGTCAGACTGCCCTTGTCTGTGGGTGATGTCTGTCTCACACAGGCGGGTGAGGAAAAGTCTCAGTCAGTGTGCCAGAGAAGATAACGTGATGCATAGCTCTTAGGCACATCGTTAGACATCCATTTAGATCAATTCCTATACATTGACCAACTTTTTTCTTTTGTGTCAGCCTTGCCATATTGTGGCAAGACAGGCAGGCAGGCAGACAACTCGAGTGGCGCTACAGCTCAGTCAGCTGCCATGTCAGCTGAGCTCACGTGTTGCCATTGCAAATTGGCAGGTCTATTTATAGTTTTTCTCAATTGGTTTGGCTCATTTCTTGAAACAGTGTTAACATTCTCAAAGCTCTAGGTGCATTTGTCAAAACAGCTTATATGGTACAGTACAACACCATAGCACACCTGCAAAAGGTCATAATTCACCCAAAACATTTAACTCATCCTTCAAAACAAAGTTATTGTCTCATATAAAGTCAATGCCCTCAAAATGAAAAGTTCCTTTGGCATTGTGTTAACAATGGTGGTCAAAATGTTTAGATGTTTTGTCAGTATGGCAGTGGACAGTGGAATGTTCCTTATTTCCACATTTCAGTCTTGTCCTATTTTTTCACTGACACTGAATGTTTACTGTACTAGAATGTTATTTTTGTCTAGCTAGCTGAATGCTATTGTCTATCAAACTGAATACTATTCAGATGCCAATTTCAAAAGTACAATGTTTTACATTACACATTGCACTCACATTTCCATGTACATTTTTCTTTACGTAAAGTAACTGTCTCAAACCACAGTACATAGAAAACTTACACAGCACAATACAATACAAAAATATATCAATACAAAAAAAAGGAAAATATTGTATAGCCTAACACTGTAACACAGTAAAGCTGGAGTGCTACACTAAAGACTCCCCCTCACTGGATGTCCGGTCGCTCCTGTCTGTCTGGCCACAGATTTTCAGCAACATCACACCTGATATTTTCCCTTGTGATGCAACGCAAGAAGAAAAATCTTGTGATCACAAACAGCATCCATTGCAGCAAGCAGAGATATTTGGTCTTGAGACCGATGATCATACACCTTCCACCTCCATGCAGAAAATAATTCCTCAATTGGATTCAGGAATGGAGAATATGGTGGAAGGAACACCATCAGCATCCTTTGGTGGACAGCAAACCATTCCCTGATGACATTTGCATGGTGGAAGCTTACATTATCCCACACAATTACAAAATTTGGCAAGTCATGCCTTACCAAACCTCTCTCATTCTCAGGGATAAGATCTCTGTAGGTGTCCAAGAACGTCAGTTCTGGGGAGTTTCTGGGTGTTGTATGGGTCAATATTGGGAATATGTGTACTCACACCATTCTCAGATATTGCTGCACACATAGTGATATTGCCCCCGTGTTGGCCTGGCACATCCACCGTGGCTCGGTGGCCTATTATATTTCGGCCACGTCTCCTGCCTTTGGCCAGATTGAAAACAGCCTCATCCACAAACACAAGGGTGTGAGGGATTTCACTTCCTTCCAGCTCCATTATTCTTTATAATACAATAAACAAAATATCAAATCAGTTTTTCTGTAGAATCATACAGTTACAGTAAAGTAAAAATGGTCTGTGTTCTTCTCTGCAACTTCAATAAGTATATACAGGCCATAATGAAGGAAAACCCATAACACTGTACAATATACTAGGTGTAGTGCACACCACTGCTTTA
>CABFOQ010019594.1:10286-29116 GCA_900660455.1 Gephyroberyx darwinii
AGAGGGATGACGGGGGAGAGAGGGACGACATGTGACAAAGGTTCCAGACCATATTTGAACTGAGGATGGATGGCACATGGTATGTGCCTTAGCCAACTGAGCCACCAGATTGCCCAATTTCAGAATAATTATTATTATAATTTTCTTTCAGTATCTTATCACCCTAGATTATGTGCAAATGTATTATCTCTGCATTAAAAATGTTAAATTTCAACATTTCTAGATCCAAATGATCTCTGCTCTAGTTTTTCCACAGAACCTTTACTTCCACCCAGGAGGGGTGTTTTGAAAGGCGTCTGTCATACGCCCCCATGGCTGTCCTTCTGCTCGATCACTGAACCCTGAATGCTGACTGATAGATGGCAATAGTGAGTGAAAGATTACTTCACAAATCCCGAGTAAAAAAACAGCATCAGCTGGCCAAGAGACAGCGTACAGCGGATTCTGGCTGCAGTTGAACACCAAAGGATGGCTACAGTTGTAGGCTAAATATGTAGTGTTAGCTTACTACATTGTTTAGTGGTGGTGCTGTCTTGTATCTCATTTGTCTAGATTTGAAACATGAAAATGTTGTCCTCATTTTATAGGTATGTGATCCCATCCCGACACATACTGAGGCAAACACCTCACTAGTGCCACTCTGCTGCAAAGATGTTGAGCAGCACAGAACACAGTTCCCTGATGCATCACGGAGGCTCACCCAGTTAAACAAGAATAAGCTGTAAACTGAACTCTAATTTATAGCAATGCTGAGTTCCAAAACTGTAAAGGTGCAGTGTAACTGTACCATTTCTTCATGGAAAACGTTTTGATGGCACCTATTGTACTCTAAATCTTTGAGAACTTGCCCTGCAAAAGTAAAACTTGACTTAAGCTGTTATTTTGATGCATTTTACATTTTGCACCAAATCAAATGTTTGCACAGATATGAAGACCATTTGCCATTTCTCAATACATTTGTTTTCTTTGAACATACTGTTATAGCTGTATTTTAACTCTAATTGGCAGTGACCCACTTGGAGAGAATGGTACCGGCCCTCACTGCTCTGGGCAGTAAACGGCGCCTGTTTCTCCACATCAAAAAGGTAGGATCCTAACCTTGCCCATAGAGCTTTAATCTTCCAAATGCTGCTTGAGGATTTGAATTTCTGCACATCAATCTCAGGCCCTGGTCCTGTCTTGATTAATGGTCCCCATCTATCACAGCGCCATGTGGCACACAGGCCTCACCCCGCCAGACAGCTTTGCTTTAGAATAATGGGTGTACTCCATCCCAGTCCCTACCATGCAATGATTGTGCATCTTTTTGATCTATTTGTCAAGCCCTTCTGTCAAAAGGGACAGCAGGGGACAGTTCAGGGGAGGCAATTGGGAAGAGGGAGGCATTGCTGCATCCCATTTTGCCTGCCTTTACCTGTACAGTATGTAACAGAGTGCCTTTTATTGTGGGTAGCTGTGCTGACTGATAAACACAGAAATATTTTCTCAGAGACAACACACTGTCTCTCTCTTTCTGTCACACTCAGAAGGATGCATCCTCAGAGACATCCTGTCTGCCATCAATAACCTTGGCAGAGACTGCACAGCCACTAATGCTGACTCCAAGTTCTATTTGTGTATAGTCCCTCTCTTGGCCTCATTAATATTGCATAAATGTACAAAGACAAAATTATACAAATGCAGATATGCTTAGTCATATATTCACTTGCTCACTGTCACATAAACATGTACGTATGCATATACGCAAATGTTACAGGTTACATTTGTATCTGTCTTGGTTTTGGGCTAGTGGATGTTTCCTTAATATAATAAATATTTTTGCAGGCCTCAAGACCTCAGAGACACGAGGATGTCTCTACAGTGGTTTTGTGATACTTCCCCTCTGTTTTGGAAACACTTGTTTTCTTCAGAGTTCTGAAAATAATTAGCTGCAATTATGTCTGTCTCTCAGCAAAGCAATTATATGCCACATGATCAAGCCCCTCATATGGGCATGCTAGTATTCTGTGGAGTCAAGAGCTATTCATGCTTTTAAACAAGCCATTCATCACTGTCAGGCGAATATTCTTCACTCCTGATGGTGCTTTTGTGTGTCTTATTACAGGCAGACAGGAGAACAAAAACTCTTGGTCCCCATGGAAAACACACAAAACAGGCAGAAATATGTCTTTCTTTAATTGAGAACTCATGCATAACAGTAACAAATTAAAGTGCCATCATACTGGAGCATTATGCACAGCCGATGAACAAGTGTGACCACAGCTATAACCAGCTCTAACCAGTACATCTTGGTTGCTCGATATTTGCCGGCATTGTTTTTTAAATGTCGCAGCCTTATTACATTGCCTGCTGGGATCAGCGCCGATATGTTGGGAGTATTGTGTTGTTGCCTGTTGCTGACATTTCGACCGGCTGAATATTGCTGTTCCATTCCCTAAACATCACCCACTGGTCCACTGCTCATGTCAGTCTGTCTCAGGCGTGAAAATGGCTCTCCTGCTCCTCAGAGAGGACCAGAGGACAGACAGGAGGGAGTGGAAATAGGAGGCAATTGTACATAAAGACTTAAATTCTTGAATTAAACTGAAAAAAGCACAGGGTTTGTGAATGCCTGAAAAGGATCTTTTGTGAATTCTTATAATGTGTAGAAGGTTTCCAAACTCAATTTTAAAAGTAATGTGTGTGTGTGTGTGTGTGTGTGTGTGTGTGTGTGTGTGTGTGTCAGAGATGGAAGTGGGTAAGAGGTGAACAGTTTCTTAAATTGTTCTTGTATTTCACTGATTGTTTGCACACACACACGCACACCATTTGAATTAACACTAAATGGTTTACATTATATTTTGAATGAATTGTGTGCAATGACAATCTCTCTATCTTACCTATATTACCTGGACACATCAAAACCTGCATTTCAACAGTTACCACTTGGCTGGTAGGTGGTGTTCCACCTTGATGCATATGATTAAAGCTAAAGATATTAACATGCTATTCAATTTTAAAATACTTTTAGATGATGTTAGAATGACAGGAAAAGCCCAATATATGCTGTCCTGTATTTGATTAAATTTATACTTATCCAAAGTGTAGATGGAGGAAATTGCGTTTTTCCTTTCCTTCAGTTTCCTTCACAGGAGGTACACACACTATACATTTTAACAGTCAAACAACGTCATGACATTGACATAAATGCTTGTGCTGTATCGCAATTACATATGACATTTATGTATAAATTCACAACTGGTGACAGAAAATAACACAATCAAAAGGAATGCATACAGACATACACATACAAAATAGTTGAAAAAAACAAACAGTGTACCTACTTTTTCTATAATTTTCATTATACTTTCCAGAATCAGAAACATCTTCATAGCTTTCCTATCACTTGTTGCCTTAGCAAGAGACCCACCCAGATGCCTCAGATCAATGAAGAAAAATCTGAATTAAATATCCTGGCTTCATGAAAATGATATTTTCCCAAGCAAAGCAGCTCTCTCAACTCAGATTCTCTGGTCAACGCACACAGTTGCCACTCCTCCAACAACCTGGCCGTTCCTGCCTGCAGGCTTACTTTTGTTAAGGTGGTTACAATCCCATGCCCAAGGTATCCAATATATTAGCTAGTGATAATTAACCTCGTACGGCAGCCGCAAAAGGCAACAAAATAAATTAATTAATTAAGGTTTCTTCTGGGGGCGCTTCCTGATTTCAGTCTAAATTGTTTTCTATCCTGGGCTTAACTTGTTATAATGACATGTTATTTTTTTTCCACCTGTTTGTCAGAATCAGAATCAGAATCACTCAATATAACTAATGTAACTCAATATATTGAGATACAGACAAAACAAAATTCAGAAAAATGATTCTGGTATTTTTTTTTTCAATTGTTAACTCAATATATTGAGATAAAAAAACAGATGAAAAAAATGTCAGTGGATCATGGTCATGATAATGGTGATGTCAGAGGTCACAACTTGCATTAGGTAATATTTTGGGTGTTTTGGGGATGCAATTGTAACCACCTTGACAAAGGCAACATGACCGAAACGTTGCTATTAGCGTTATGTCTTGATGCCTTGTGTTGATTTGCCTGTGAGAATACACAGGCTATTTTGATGGGAGTGCGAGGACCAGAATAAGAAGCCTAAATTAAGCTTCCTCCATGTTTATTAAGCTACAAATGTAGTCATTGTAGGAGTCTCTCAACTGCATACTGCTGCAATGTTGTTTCAATTCGATTTGCCAATTTCTATTTTCATTAAATAATCAGTTACCAGAAGCAACAGAAGCAAGATTAACTGGCAACAGGCAGTTTGAGATGGAAGAGTCCCCATTTTTGAAAAGATGTATTTCACGTATGGGCTGCAGTGGTTGCTGCAGAACTATCTGAGAATAAATGCAGGCTGGGAAACTTTTACTATGGCTACCATTTAATACACAATGGCAATGAGCTAAAGACAGATTCCTAGGTTGACTACTGGTATCTCATGAGCGTTGCTAGGATTTCAGAACAGCCCAGAGGCAGTTAGTGAAGCATAGTAGTGGGGTGTGGGGGCTTCCTCTCCCGGGAGAAAAAAAAAATCATCAATCTGGTGACTTTGATGTGAACATACATATGTCTAAATGAAGCAGTATAGTAAACACTTTGAACAACAGTCTGGACAGGCCGACAATGATATATTGCAGTGTGCTGTCTGTCTTATCTGTTACTGTCTCTCTCCTCACTCCTCCCCTTATGAATTCTTCTTTTGCCACCTTTTATTTCTCTCCTTCCTTCATTTCTTTGTCTCTGTCCTCTTCTCTCTTTTTCAGTTCAGGTTGTGCAAAATAAATATGTATCATTTTAAAGGCTATATATGATATACAATATGTGCTCATCACTCATCTGTCTCCCACCTCCTTATCTCCTGCTGTGGCTGTCTGTTGTCCTCTCTTCTCCTGTTCTCAGAGAGGAAAGAGAGACAAGCTCTCTCATTGCTCTTGTTCAGTGCTGTTTGTACCAAGGGTAATTATAAATGTGAACAAACACAGACACATGCCCAGAAATAATGTAGTGCTTAAGACCCGCTCTTTGGAGCAATATGTATCCCTTCCTGGCCTAGGATCAGTTCTGCCAGAGCTTCCCCTATGCCTTGTTGCTTTTAACTTTTCAACTATCTCAGTAAAAAGAAGAAACTTGAAAAATATACAGAGGTACACATTAAAAAAATCTCTTTAAAGACTTAAACACTTTTAGAATTTAAGAGAAACAAAGTCTCAAATAATAAATAATATAGACGTTAGCAGTCCAGTCTCCATCTGGCTACTAGAGGTCTTTCATGTTTGGATAATCAATCACTAATTTAACCAAACCTAGCACATATCCTACCATATTTCTTCTTTTGTAAATAATGAAGAAGATGTAAATCTTGCTCTTTGCCTGCCATTGTTTTTTCCCACTCTGCCTTGCGTCTTCTGAGCTCCACCAAGGACTGACCAATTAAAATCCTGCATAACTTATTCCTTTCCGTTCTACTCAAATTACATGCCATTGATTGGCAGTGCTCCCAGCAAAAATTCACAGACATAACACAGACATACCAAGCATAGACTGGCAAGCTCAATCTGTGTCCTGGTATGAACCATGACGCACCCAAAACTGGATTATAAAGCTGGCTCATGTAAAACAACCGGCCCGCTCTGACCTGTAAATCGAATTTACCGCACACTCAGGGGCAGAGAAGATCTCTGTAGTCAGTGCTCATGATGGAGTGTGGATGGTGCGAGGCAACAGATATTTTGAACTATGTAAAAGTTGACTTGTATATATTCCTTGAACAATAAATATTTCGGGCCAATCTTAAAACTTTTGGGGCTTAATCGCCGAAAGAAAGCCCTAGGCGACACCACTGGTGCATGTCCTGACAGGAGAGATACCCCAAAACATCTGGCTAATGAAACTAAACTAATGAAATTTTGGATTACTCAGCCAATGCAACATCATCAATTGATAGGCCTGTAATTTCTTCCTCGATGCCCATCTCGACACAGAGTCAAGAGAATATGATGATCTACATATATAGATCACCATATTCTCTGTGACTCAGCACAGCTTGTTTCTTGCAATTAATTGTAATAAACTTAAAATTGCATGCAAAAATGAATGAAATTTGGAAGCCACAGCTACAACACTGGCCGTATGTAGGTCTGTGATGTTTTCTGAGTTATTTTATGAGCCTAACGGTTTTTGTTGTTAACTCGGTTTTTGGAAAAGTGACAGGCCTAATGAGTATGGGCTTTGGCTTGCCAAAGGATAATACAAAATGTATGTAGTTCTTTTGCCAGTATGAGCCCTATTTTGTTTTCATTCAAAATCCAGTAGGCTCTAGGCTATGTGTGTTTTATGTAAACTGAGCACCATTAAATGGCGAATTTCGTGCAACATAAGTCAAGCACAAAATAATCAACAGGACAAATAGCGGGTAGTAGTAATAGTTTTAGGCTCCCACTTTCCCACAAGTGGCTGGTATATTTGTGTTTGATAGAGCTATAGACATACATGTCTGAAAAGTTTTTTAATTCTTACTTACTTTGTTATTCTCAGTGTTATTATTTGCAAACAATTCAAACTTAAACCATTTGCAGCTTTAAGTACCAATTGAAAATGTATTTAGCCATATTAATTATAGGTATTAACTATGAACTTACAGCATTTGACTTACAGGTAGAATAAGCTTTTTCAACTTGTTGAATGTCTAACAACAATACAAATGGCAACAGTGAGTGTTATAAGGGACACATACTGCGATTACAGATTGAGGCTTTGCTTAGTTGTCACATTGTCAGCCCGTGTGTCAAATCAGTCACCTCAGTCAGTCATTAGCAGAATCTGAATGGGTGCTGTGGGTGCCTGGCACCCATGGCTGGCCATTTAGAGAACCCTTTGGAATTTAATAATATAATTAAAAACTCCTCATGAGTTAAATAAGCATATTCTAAACAATAACCAACTAATGTCTGCTACTAATTCACTCTTATATTACCACTACAACGCTATTATTCCCATTTCCTCCCCTCAGGTGGAATTTTCCATTGCCATGGAATCAGGTAATGTATTCTCAAATGCCACTCAGAATACAACTCAATGGTGCATTACTTTCGTTCAACAAAGGCTTATTGAAGGAGCAGAACAATAAGCTGTTTTGTGATTCTTTATTGCCAATCATACGGACAGACCCTTCGTAAACCTTGTGACTGAAAGTACTTGAAACCTTCAGTCATTTTAGCATGGTATCAGTACACTTGACTATGAGCAAGGAGCTTTTTTTCCTCTTCATTGAGAGGGAAGTATTTATTGACTTCAACAAGGTCATTGACAAATTTGCAAAGATGAAATCAAGAAAAATGAATTTGTAGAGAATGCATCAGTTGATGTTGCAGTGATTTTGATGCGCTCATGTCAAATTATGCATGTTTTTTTTCTGACATGTCACTGAGAATCAGCACTGCATTTTCTGTAGCCTAATAGTTGTGGATTTGAATAAATTATTCAACCCCCTTGACTTTTTCCACCTTTTGTGGTGTTGCAGAGTAAACACAAAACAGATTAAATTTAGATTTTCTGTCAACAACAAATAGCGGCAAAGTGAAAACATGTTTTTTAGAAATGTTTGCAAATTTAGTGAAAATGAAATAAACATATCTCATTGACATCTCATTGAAATAAATATTCAACCCTCTGAGTCAATACACTGTAGAAGCACCTTTGGCAGCGATTACAGCTTTGGTTATTTTGGGATATATCTGGATTTGGGAATTTTCTCCCATTTTAACTTGCAGATTTGTTCAAGCTTGGTCAAGTTGGATGGGGAGCACTTTGAATAGCTATCTTCAAATCATTTCACATTTTTTGAAGAGATTCACATTTCACATTCTTGTTCTGAAGCCATTCCAGCAGAGATTTAAATGTATGTTTTTTGTCCTGTTTGAACATAAAACATCACCTCAGTCTAAGGTATTGTGCAATCTGAAGCAGGTTCTCCTCAAGAATTTACCACAGTGTGGTAAAATTGAGTCCCATTCCCCTGTACTAGTTTGTATTTTCCTCTACTTATTTTCAGTAATATCACAGCAATTTTACATTCATTTAGAATAAACTAAACTGAATATGCATGCCTGGTATGACTTGATCTTAGTGTATTTTATATTTTATATATTAATGTTAGAGAGGCCTCTTGGGACCATGAATTTAATGATGTGAAACAAATATTTTTTTAATATGCTCAAGACTATATATAATATATATTTATGGTGGAAAACAAGTCAGATTTCAGGGATTTATTTCCTCAGGTACACTCAAGGATTTTTGGACACTGGGGATTATAGCAATTTCTTTGTACCATTTTAATACATTTATGTCTGTTTGATACATAAATGTAGAAAAATGTAGAAAACGGCATAATACTAAGCAAATCGATATAGATCCTTATAGAGTATTAAAAGACTCAAACCTGCCACAATGTTACAAGGAAACTATAAAGTTAACAATGTCTAGGGCCTGCTAGACCTTTGTAGTTAAACTATTTTATATTTTTAACTGGGCAGAATATACTTGTCCTTATATGGATATTTTAGGATCAAACAATCAATCTTACAAGTTGCTGGTCACTTTTACCTTAAATTGACCATAGTTAGTGACACTCTCCTGCAATCCAAAATGTCCTTGAGTAAGACTTCTTAACCCCTCAATCATTGTAAATTGCTCTGGTTAAGAGCATTGGCTAAATGACAAAAATGTACAGTAAATGTTCCTAGAAGACAGAGTTCATGTTACTGAATCTTCCTGGAGTTGCTCCACAAATGAATAAGAGACCAACCTTGTGGACACTGACAGTACCAGTACCCAACATAATTCTCTCATTCTGGGTTGTTAGCACAACTATGGAACAAAACTCATGTGTGTCATACTTTAAAAGCATGAAATGGGCCCCTCTGAGAGGTCCCTTATGTAGATGTAAAATTTGCCTATATCCTTTCAAAAAAAACAAGAACTCAGCATTTTGAGACTGATTTCCATATCCCCAGACCCCCTAGCAGCTCAATCCCAACATGATAAAGTTTAAGAAATATCCGTGCCAGCAGAGATAGGCAGTATTTTAATTAAATATGTTTGAAATACATATTTAATTATTTTTGATATGTTGTAATTAATCAAGGTCTTTTTGTATTTTAAAAAAAAAACCTCAATGGTGCAAAAAAAAAAAAATAAAAATTCACAAGCTGCTTCTTGCCTCCCAGTGTGTAGTCAAGATTTCCTCCAAGGATTTTTGGTTGTATTTAGACTCAAAATGCAAGTCAGTGCAAATGAATTGCAGCTTTTAGGCTGGGCTGTCATTAGCTGGAGGCAACATCTGACTAGCTAGCAGAGTTTGGCTCAGTCAATAAGCGTGGAAGAGAAGAGCAGCTTCTCATAACAAGCAAAGTTCATTTTTCCAGTGTAGCTATATCAAATTTACAGCTTCCTTAGGCAAAAGTGTGGGTGAGTAGGCCGGATTTCCTCTAAGGAAATCTTCATTAAGTTCATCTCATCATACCTTAAAAATATGTCATAACCAAAATCAAGATTAGTCCGCATAGACTAGTAGCCTTAGTTAATTACCTACAGCTGGCCAACTGGCAGAAAAAAAAAAAAAGTTTAGTTTGTTTATTGTTTTGAAAATATAAATGACATATCCTGGTTTTGGTCCACTGGACATCAGTCCCTCGTCATTATCTATTACATCTCTATTAAGTTATTATTCAAATTGTTTTATGATGATATGTATTTTAGCTGTAGATAATTGGATTTTCTGATATTTTCTGATATTTTCTGATATTTCTTTGTTGTGAATGTCCGGTCTAGTGGCCACACACAGACTTGCTAACTGTTTTTTCTCCTACTTTATATAAGACTGTAAGAGATTTTCCGCTGACTCAAGCAGAGAGAATTTATGACTTGATTGAAGAGGGAAAACCAGACATGGAGTTATCAGATGATGGTGATCAGGAGGACAAATTTGAGGCAGAGGGATCATGGGTGCTCAAAGGAGGTGGCTTTGACTGAGTAAGAAAAGCAGGATAATATTGCCTGCCATCAACTTTGGCTTAAAAATAAAATATATGGTTCTATGGTTTATTTAGCATTACATAAAGGGGCATTAAGTAAGCTATGACCTATATCAACCTCTATAGGAATTACAACAACACTGATAGAACTTCTCCTACAGACACAAGTACCCCCCACCCTTGAGCTACATTTTCACAATAGAGACGAGTTAGCTAGCTTATTAGAGCAGAAACATCTAGTGAAGGTAATATATCATGATAACAAATACTGCAATAATAATACTGCCTAGTCATTTAATTTTTTGGCTTGAGAACGAGACTTTTTAGCCTTCGTAGCTGAAATGTCTTGCAATGCAATGCTGGTCACTCACTCGTAGCACCATCCTCGTTGCGTAGTTGGAAATGTGAGTAGGTGGGTGCAGATTGGGAGTGACTTGAAACTCCAATGGGTGGGGAGTACAGGCCGGAAAGTGAGCTTTGAAAACCAGAAATCTTAGCACCTGGTGAAATAATCATTGAGTCATTGGTATTATATTATTTGACGTGGAATCTATAAGAAGTAAAATTTCAATGATTTTTCACAGATTTTTTTCCACAAAATTTAGTACCTAGATGCCAAAGTCTTTGAGCTCATCTTACAACCTGCTTCCTGAAGTACCATTCATGAGCATTAGGATATGAAACTTGTAGAATGTTTTGTTTCATGTAGTTACGTGAGATCAGTTTAAAACCTGTCTCAGTTCAAGACAAAAATTAATTCTGACAGCAAGAGGGAAACATTTTCACATGCAAAACTCAACAGCTAAAATGTCCACTGCAGAGGACATAACATAATAAATAAACCCCAACCACTTTAATTTAAAAAATGTAATAACACAAATATTTTGCAATTTATTTTGAGACATTTCGTGAGCAAGTAATTTATAACAATTTGAGCAAATTATAACAAGATACATTTTAATTGTATGATCCATCCTGCATGCAAGCTTCTACCGATACAATGCAACGAGTGGTATTTATGCACAGGCCAAAAAATATGGCTAGATAATAAACACATGAACCCATTTGAAATCCAAATCAAATGGTTGAAACAAATCCAGCAAAAGTAGCAGTATCTTTATTTTTTTATATACTGTATATTTGTGATGTGTCAAGAAGCACATCTTGGGCTGAATAGTGAAACCACCTAATGCAGATTATAGCTTAATTAGTCAAGGGTTTAGCGGCTATATACATGCTCTTCCTCTCTCTGCCTCTTTGTGTCTCTCACACACACACATGCACACACAATAAAACATAAACACAGATGAGGGGTGAAATTACGAAAACAGAATATACTAACATACACTAGAAGGTAACACACACACACACACACACACACACGCCTCACTGCTCTGAAAGAGGTTTATTTCAAAGCCACCCCCAAGGATGCAAGCACCTGGTTTCTTCAACATCCTGTTCTGTAATCCAAACAAGCCTCTTTCTCCTCCTACTTCTTACACTTCAGCTCAAGTGCTCAGGCTAACGTGCAGGAAGACCCCCATTAAACTATAATTCCTCATTTTAATGTGGTAGTAAGGTGGCTCTCTGGCTTCGGAGTAGTAGCCCAAGTGAATTTACAATGTTTGGTGTGACTTTGTGAGCAGCAAAATCTATTAGCAAAATCTAACCACTACGAATGCAAAATGAATCTGTCAGGTCCCAGTTTCCCTGATGACTCTCATTCATTTACCATTGGCAATGGCTTTCATGGTCAGCTTTAACATTCAACGTGGGTAATTCTAATTTTATTGCTGCTGAGTGACTATTGCCTGAAAATCAAACCCTGCACTCTGCCTCTATCTGGGCCACAGACTACTTTCAGGCCAGAGACTCACTGGACTACCATCTACAATATGTGTGTATTTGTGAGTGTAAATATGATTCATATATTTTAAATTAATTATATTTAATGAACAGATCTAATTTATTAGTATTGATCAGTTACTATATATTTTTCATTGTGCATAACCTCATGGCTCTATCTACTGCTACTTCCTGCTGCCTATACCTCCCATAATACATAGACTTGAAATATTAAAGCACAATGCACAATGCAAAATGTTTTCCATCCTCTCCATGGTCATTTATTGCTATAGAACAGATTAAACAGTAATGGGGGGCTTTATAATTGTGCTAAGCTGATTGTCAGCCTTACCTATAAATATGGCTTCTAGATTTCCATTAGGAAAATAATAATTATTTCTCATAAGAAAGAATATTTTATTTCACTAAAGTTGTGTTATGCAGTTAATAGCAGTGTCAGAAAGTGTATATTCACAATTCACTACAAGCAAGAGAGTTTTTAACATAAGTGGTAAGTGCAAGCTAGTTCGATGATACCTGATTTTAAGAATTGTGACTGACCTTTCACCTTTTGTGGTCAAGTAATTGCAAACAAGGCATTCTCTTTCTGCGTGAAACATCAGTAATCATCACAGTTATTCTGTAATGATTCCCAAACAGGCACCAAACCACATATTATTAATAAATGTTTGCATTATATAGCTCATTGGATGTCAACACCCAAACACTATCACTTTGTGTACACTCAGCAGGTGAGTTCATGTGAAAATGGTTCCAGTTTACCACTCTGTAGTCCCTTCAGGAATCTGTGGTTTCGTGATTGCAATGATTAATGCAAATTCAGCCAATCCCTGCAATATTTGCAAGAGCAATTTTTCTGCATGAAATGACAAAATCAAGAGGGCTCTTATAATTTTGGCCAATCATCATACTTTTCTGCATCGAATGGTTCAATCAAACCATACATCAACATACTATTTCTAACTTGGCCTTCATATACTTACTTTTTATAACCATCAAGTCCACAGTGGCGCTTTTGAGATTGAGTTTTTCACAGAGGACAGTGAGTCATAGTTTTATACATGAGTTTTATATCTCTACAGGTGTAAAACGTTGAGTGCACTTTAGTTTTCCTAGGGAGATTATACCCTTAGATACTCTTGCACTGTTATGTCATCAATCTTTGATGCATTCCAGGAGTTATTTTTCCTCGAGCTGCCTTGTCTAATTCTGCTTCAGTTAGTGATTTCCTACATTTCCCAGAATGACTTTCAACATTCCCCAGAGATCTTGCCTCAACTCGTTGTAGATGGAGAGAGCAATAACGACAGTGACTTCGATAGTAACAAGAGAGCAAGAGTTTCCAGTCGAAGACTTTTGTGGCTATTGAGGATACTGTCAGTGGAGAAATTGGTGTATCTTCCTCTTCTACGATGGATTTCTCCCTGTGTGATTGCTGAATTAGTTAGTTAGTTAGTTCAAAATAGTGCAAAATAGTGAGTCTAGAAAGAAGCCCTTGCTCTTTGACTGACACCAAAACATCAAGTTTACATTGATGTTTTAGATTGATGAAAAATTTTCTAATGCTAAACTCCATCACGTCATCTTTGTCTGGCCTCTTATCTATGTGAATAAGAGAAATACACCACCAAACAAATGGACCCAGGAAATGCAAGGTACACCAACAATAGCAGTTTTTTTTAACAGTGTTAAAGTGTTTTAGGGTGGATTTTCCTTTAACCTTCATTATTATAGTTTCCATTTACCATTTTAGCTTGCAAGCCTTTAGCTTGCATACTGTTAGTCAGAACACAAAGTCTACGTCAAACATAAATGGACATTTCCTGAAACTAATGAAACTGCAGGCATACAGTTTTATATCATGAAACAGTTTCAAATGGAAAAAGGTATATTTATACAGCTTGGAAACCTTTTGTTGTTGTAATGTTTTTCATTTAAATTATGAAAAAAGGATGGGCTTTAAAGTATTTTCAGTAGATATGCAGTGGGCCTATGCTTATTATCACAGGATGTGATTATATACGGCTCTTTCTTGAGTCATATATAAGTTAGTTAGTAGTTACATTAGTTTTGCAACTAGTTTAACTAGGTGTCTGTGCTTGGTATATCCTTACCAATCTTTTCATTTCACTGTAAAAACATGTCCTGAATGTTTAGAAAACCCACTACAAAATTAAACATTTTTGTTTGCAATAATCACAATAATCACTATGTGAAATCCTGGAGGGACTGACAATAATTGACATAATTAACAATCAAATTATAATAGGGAGCTGACGCAGAAAACAACATGGTTGATTAGTGGCTAGGTGGCTAGCACGATTTTCTATAGACACGGGGGGCCACGTCTTATATCAACTAAGCAAAGCAATACATTTTGTTGAAAATCACCTCACAGAACTCTCCATTATATAAGGGTGCAATATCTCCTCATTGTACGACATATTTTAGACTCAAAATTTTCCATATATCAATATTGTATTTGAATAGGCTGAAGTGACGTCAACTTCACCTCCCTATGACAGCCAAATAGACACCTAAAAACTGCTTAAGTCCTCTTGAGTCTCTTTTGATTATGGCCGTTTCCTGAAGCATGTTGCTTAAAATCACATACTCCTCTGACGCTGACACATACGGATTGTCGGCTTCCCATTCATGCAGATATTTTTACAATCTCTTGCGTTTGACAGGGGGACATGAAGAGGAGGTAGTAGGCATTTAAATCTCGTCTGAATCCCGCTGTCCACTAGCGACTCTGTAACATGGCAACAGCCAATGCAGACACACACACCATCACGCAGAGTGAGCATACACACTGAGAAGGAGAGAGCTAGCTGCCTGCTGTTGTTTGTGCTGTCAAATTTACTCTGTTGTCATGCTCTATAATGAAACTGGTTTCATTATTATTCATAATTGTGTTATTCTCACTTTAATCACTCCAGTAGGGAAATAGGGAACAAATTGTGTTCCGTATTGATTCATTAAGCAGTGCAACATTTTGCTCTTTGTTAATGAACTCAGTATTATATGAGACGGGTCACAACCTTAGCTTCATTATGCAATGGACACCCAGTTCCTTGTCACAGGCACAGAAACAACCTATCAATGTCTCAGAGCGGTTGGAAATGATTGTTTTTCTGAAAAGAATGCATTCCTTGATTTCTGCCAGAAATGAAAAGTTGATAATATGTCAGAATGATATAGTGTGTAAATGCATTCTTTTACTGGCCACATGCTCTTGCCCGTCTGTTCAGTACCTTGAATTTATTACATTTTTATTCCCTTTTTTCTGCTTTTAGAAAATACAAGTTGGCAATTGCAATAGTCTGGTCATCTTTTAGTGGATGCAAATGCTTCATTGCTTTGCTTGCCAAAGAATGATCAAGTTGAAGTTGAAGTGATGTCTATTTACACATTGAAGTATACGCCTTGTATCTATACTCATAGGATAATAATACTCTTGCACAGGGAGACAGAAAAGGAGAGGGGGGCATCAAAGGGAATGCATACCAGCTCCACACAGACCTGCCTGTTTAAAATGCATGCATAATACCTGAGCGAAAGATCATGTAGGAGAATGTTCATGGTGAGGTCCTCCACCAAACAGCATTAGAAGGCATAGCATCCTTTAGTTGTGTTTTTTCTCCCTCTTTTAGCAGGCATAATAGTGAACAGGAAAGTGCCAATGGGTAATTCTGTTGCTTAGTGGGCAAAGCAATTTCAGGCAAATTCAAATCTGTTCTTTGACACTTCTGTTGCAGGCATACTGTTTCTGCCACACAACTCCATGTGTGTTGGTTCTACTCAGCATGTAATCATTTGAGTTTTTTGATCTACCATAAATACTGGAATGGCTATGTATGCATTTTAGGCTTCACAGCAAGGGCCCCCCTAAAGAGCATAACCTCTAACTCAGTTGATATGTGACTGCAGTAAAGAGGAATCCATATGACATAAGTGTTTTCTGGCAGGCAGTATAACATAATGTAACTATCCCAAGCCCTAATGCAAGACAAACCTGGATTTATATAGTAGCCTTGGCCTCCAAGAACCAGAACAATAAAGGACAACAACAAATTAGTGTAATCACTAAAGTGGATTAATGCTGCTATATAATTGACACTCTATATAACATTTAATTATTTGCCTTTTTCAGTGAATGTAGGAGGAGTAGGAGTAGCCATAGTAGTAGCAGTAGTTGTAAATGCTGGGGAGTTGACCCTGTTGGGCCATTGTTTTGGGTTATTTTGGAGCGGAGTAGTTTTTGTGTAGCCCAGCTGCTTGGTTGGTGGCTGGGTCGGCCTCGGTGACAGTTGAAACATTGCAGACGATAGCGCCCCTTCTACGTATCTACCCAACCATGTCTCTGGCGTGGCGGAAGTGTCACGTGACACTTCTCTGGGGTCTTACCATTGGTGCGCATGCCAGCTGTCTCTGGCATGCTTCGGCAGGTGCTTTTTTTCTTCAACGAACTTCATTTACAAACTTCTTACAATTTAGCCATTGCCATTTCATTTTATTTTTTATAGAAACTAAAATGGTGCTGTATTGTTTAAATTTAAAAAGGTAGTGTAAAGCTACAGTTTGGCTTCAGTTCTAGAGCATTTTTTCTTATGAATATGACACTTTTCATTATAATTCCCTACTTGGTTGGAAAGTTTTAGTCAGTTTTGCTACTTGATTTGTTTTTCATTCCTTTTTGCACATTTTACCTCCTCCCATGGCAAGTGGTGGCAGAAGACTACTATTATGTTATGGATTGTTTTGATAGTTTCAACAATGTTGGGTCACATATCTGATGATGAAATATTCAGGATACAAATAATAATCAAAAGGAACAATATGCGAATCATTATCTGCTGACCACAATCTTCTTCATCAATAAAAACCCAAGGCCAATATCAGTGCTGTATAAATGCAATATATATATATATACTGAAAAAATGTTATAATGATAAGATGATGATCATGATTAGAATAGAATTCTTCTGCAATGCAGTAATTTGTGATGCCAACAGAGGACCCTGGTACATGAGTAGGCCCTGGGGCCCTTTGTCCCAATGCAAGTGCATACCCTGAATAGATTAGAATAATTGTGACACCACACTGGCTGCCTCTCTTCTGAGCTCAGGTAGAGACAAAGTGGCATTAGATTGCTGTTCGATCCCTGCTGGACTCTCTCGGTACAATTGTTGATGTTTTGATATTTTCAGGTTGAGTTGCAGTCTGTTCAGGTCACTGAATATGTGAAATTCTAGTGAATTTTATTGGTTGGTTTTTTCTCTTTCCACTCTGAGGTTGACCACACTTATCAACCAAAGCCCTACGTTGGTGGCCCCATTTAACTATAACCTTTTAACCCTTTAACCCTGTCAGTTTCCCTTCATATTTTCTCTGGAGAAACTTAGATCAATGGATACTATGTATTGTAAGGGTTTCAGAGAATACCAAACCATTATCCGGTTTGGCAAGATGGCAAATGCAGTATTTGTGCACAATTTGATCACTCGTGTTTGTTCAAAAAAGATGATGGATTTACAAAGATTTGGCATTTTTGATCTGAGCTCATCTAGAAGTCAGCACCTTGGACAGTATTGCATAAAGGCTGATTCATGCAACAAAAGTTAATTTACCTTTTATTGGTCTTTATTTTTTTCCTCCTGGAAACAAAATTTCAATGAGGTAATTCCCTTTATGTTAGCTTAAACTTTCAGTCATTTGAAAATTCTCTCTCAAAAGGGTTGACCTGGAAAGCACTGCAACCAGCCAACTGATTTAAACAACATCAATGAAGGTGACCCCTGAACAGCAGGGCTCACACTGCAGTGGCAATGATTCAAATGCTATTTAACTGAAAAAAGATGAAACGGCTTTGTTCTTGGTGAGTCCTTCCGTCAAAGAAGTCATTTGGAGATACAGTTGTGGGTAATGTCGCAATTAGTAATGTGTTTTGCATTTAATTTTCCCTAAAATGAGGTTCTGTCTGAGCATAGGCAATTTGAGAGCTGGGAAATGTGTAGGCCAATGCAAAAAGGAATCACTTTGGCCATGATTTGAATTGCTGATGAGAGGGACCTTTACTAGGTCTTGGCTGCAATCTGAAATCTTCTATTCACCTTCTAATTTAATGCAATTTTATCTGTCACAATAGTACCTTCACATATCTTACACCCAAGATGCTTGTTGATGGTTCTATCTAGTCACTATTTCATTACTGGACTAAATTCAAAAAGGCAACCTTTACTCTAAGCATATGTCCTTTACTCAAATTTAACAGTTTTTTCAACAAATTTTACAGTTTACCATTAGTGACATCTGTGTAGTTGTTAATGTTTGCAATTACACAATGTCCCCCCCTCTGCATTGCTCACAAACCCATACCAACAAACCTCCAACACCACATACACTTTATGTATGGCACAAAAGGGGTGAGTGGCACACTCTACCCTTCTATCTGTCACTATTTATAGCCTGAACAATTAAGCTGAGAAGACCTTCATTAGCCTGCTGCTATTCAGCGGGACCCTGAGTCGCCTTGCCAGCCAGCCAAACAGGTGTTCCTTAATAATCACTGCTGAATTGCCAGCAACACTGGTTTGCGATTTCCCCTCCATATGCTTCAAGCTGTTAGCAATCCACTACTGAGGAATGAATGACTCTCTGAGCCTTGTTACAATATCTTACAATATTTACAGGTGGCCATTGGCTGGCAGTCTTACCCTGATATAGGATGAACTGGCACTATTTGTGACATGGTAATACCTCATTTAGCTACAGTCTCAATATTAACAAATATATTGCTGTATTTCATAATAGCAAGAGTTGTTACTATGTCAATAATATTTATAATCTAAGTTTTAAGTTATTTTCATGCCTGTCCC
>CABFOQ010019602.1:10202-37809 GCA_900660455.1 Gephyroberyx darwinii
CCAAATTGGCCAGTAGGTTCTGGAGAACTGTGGCATTGGAGCAGACCATGGAGGTGAAGTTGAGGGAGTCATGCTCAGCACAGAGAGCTAGCTCAGTCATGTCCACAATGATGGGGCGGGTCCACTCTGAGTACTTGCACACCTGAGGAAGAGGCAATTATGTGAATATAAAATCAGAATACAAATGCGCCGCTGTTCTGGTTAGGGCTGTACTGTGCAAAAGTCTTGTAGATGTAGAAGATGTAGCGAAGATGCTTTTAAAAATAATGAAAAATGTGTGAATATTAAAACACTTATTATAAAGAGCAGTAATGTAAAACACTAAAAAATAAACATATCAGACCAAATGTATCTAAGACTTTTGCACGGTACTGTATGTCTTTTGGGGATACGGGGCACATAGGGCTCAGATACATAGATCAGAGTGCTCCAACTAAAATACCCACCTGTGGTAGCACCTCTATGGTGTCCTTGTCTGAGCAGACTGACGTCAGCCATTCATTCTGGTGGTCCATCGTCATCTTCTCAAACAGAGGCATGTTGCAGCACACATTCTTCTGGAAGGCAAGCCGATCATGCTGCCAACACAGTCCAACCACTGAGGGGTCCACCGGCCGTCCCCCCCAAGTGTGGTAGTCACACCAGTCTGGGATGTTGAAGTGCAAAGGCGGGTCTGTGGGTGGGGAGCTGAGCGACATGGTGCAGTGCTCTGCAAGCCAGGCATTTGCCTTGTTACGCAGCAGTTCATTTAGAAAGGTTGTGTTAGAGCAAACCTCAGTAGAGAAACCTTGAGGATCCAGGCGGATACACAGGGAAATGACGTCCATGCTGATCAGCATCACATCGTGCCACTCTGAGTAGCGACAAGAGTCGGTCACGAGTGTATTTATGTTGATGTTTGGTGGTGGTGGCACCTGTGAACAGTTAGGAATCAGCCCTATATTTTCAGGGTTGGAGAACAACTGGGTGAAGAAACCCATGTCCTCACAGACGAGGTGCTTCAGCCTGTCACCGTCCAGGGTCCAGCAGAAAGCTAAAAGGGAAGGGTCTACCAGCACCATGGGCTGGGCCATCCAGCTCTCATAGATGCAGAACTGACTCACCATATACCCAGAGTCTGCAGTGGAGTTGGCACAATATCCCCACAGCCAGCTGTTCTTGTCATCTGAGAGCAGCATCTTCATCACTGCAGCATTGTTACACACATGCTTCACAAACTCCTCGCGGTCGTTATCGCTGCAGACCGTCACCAGGACCGTATCCACCACACTGTCTCCTGACCAGCTGTCATAGTTGCAGAGGAGCTGCTTGAGGCTGAGGTCTGAGGCTCTTGCCACCCGGCGAACAGGAGGAGGAATGGGAAGAGTCTCTGAGGGAGGGAAGACCACAGGGATGGGCTGTGTGACCCCAACATTACAGTCAGACGACCTGCTGAGGACTGTAGACAGCAGTGCTTGAAGGATATAACAGGCGTTGCTCCAGCCCTGCTCTAGTTGTGTAGTGGTGAGGGAGCTTAGCGCCTGGCAGAAGGTGAGCAAAGATGTGGAGGATCCCTCTCGTGAGCTCTTAGTGATGATGTCGGCACAAAGTGTTTCATTGATCGTGGCCAGGTTATGACGATCACACTTCAGCAGGATATCTTGGTGGTCATCGTTGTCTTCATCCACCCCGTCCAAGCTACGGCCGAAGTGGACGTCGTGTGTGCTCTGGCACTCTGGCCCTGGGTAGCTGCACAGAGACTGTTCTGGAGCCAGGAAGATGTCGACTATTGAGTTACCAAAGGACCAGCTCACATTGTGGTTCATTCCCCTAAACAAGACAGGCATTTAATGAGTATCCCAATGACTAAGCATTCTTTAAATAACAGCAACGTTTACAAAATGAATACAGAGTTAGTGAGAGCTGTTCTGGACAATTTCTGGTGGAGCTGAATTGCATGTGATGGCTTACCACATAAGGAGCTGCTTGAGATCCCCTACAGAACAAGCAGGGAAACAATTTCATTTGCACCACAAATTTGCAATTAATACGACATGCCGTAACAAAACATATATACTTTAAAATGTCATATTACTGAAAAATATACTGTTACCTTGCCAGCAGTGCTCAGTATTATCTAAAGATGGAATTGTAATTCCAAACTGTAACGCTATTTTCACATAGTCCATTGGCATTTGGAGTAATGTCACCATGAACTTTGAAAAAAACTTCACAGCCCCGTCCGCAAGGCCTGACAGAGCTGACATCAGATTCTCAGAAAGTGGAAGATGTGACAACACAGTCATAAACATCTCCTGAAAACCAGTAGATTCTGGCCCTGTCATTTCCTCCATCCTGAAGTAGGACCTCAGGAAGCTACTTGGCTCTCCATCCCTGCTGCCAGTCATCGGTGGAGTGCATGTCTGGGATCTCAGAGATGACAGGAACGTTAGTAATGGTTTACCCAATTCCAGAGACACAGTCTTTGTTAGTTCTGCCTCCAATCCACAGTCGTCTCTCCCAGACAAAATACAAACTAATGTTTTGGGAAGGTTCTCTATAAATCTCTCTCTCAGCAATGGCCTGTAGATGGCATATAACTTAAACAAAACATCATAGTATAAGGACAAGTCAACACTCTCCAGCATGGAAAAGGCACCAGCCCGGGAAGTGGGATGCTCTAAATGCTTAGGGTTTGAGTTGATCGCGCTCCTTGCAGTTGCACGGGTACTTTTATTTTTATTGTATAAAGAATGAATTTGATCAATAACTTCATGGATCTCTTCCTCTAGTGTGGTGGAGTCATCGGGAGCCTTTCTCTGTATTTTTTGTGTGCGCGAACACACATGCTTGACATCACATAAAATGCCTGCAGATAATAAAGAGAAAATATATTAGTCTCTGTAGGCTCATGACATTACTGAGATAGTTTGTATATCTGCTGATTTGTCCCATTTTGAAGTTGAAAATTACATCACGGATGATGTGATATGACAAATTCAAACATTAACCATTTTCTATTGTTTAGTCATATTTAAAATGTAGGCCTACTCTTGTGAAAAAAAAAATCAAAGGGGACAAGTAAAATTAAATTAGCAGCAATACTTTAATCAAAAAATATTACCACCTTTGAAGTCTGAAAAAAAGCATTTCCTTCCTCCACTTTTTACTCAAGACATAAGCATATTAAAGGGTTGATTCCGATTTCGATAAAGCCATCTTAATGCTTAACCTGCATACTTTTTGTTTATTCTTATTAGAATATACATGATTATGGCTTTAATCCAAACTAATCCAAAATTACAAGTTACTTATACTGTATTTTGTACTTACCAAAAAGGATGCACAGCATCAAAGTAGCTGGTGAGGACCACATTTTCTTGAGTCTCCCAAATCTCGTTCAAGCAGGCAAAAGCCCACTTAAAAACTCAAAATAAACGTAGACTTTAGTTATCCGGTTGATTGAGAAGAGAGAAGCGGTTCAGGCAGAGGATACGGATTTAAAATAACGAGTTTCATACTGATCAAGTTTATAGGTTTAGGTTTTCTGCAAGAAAACTCATTCAACGAGATATATGTCCGATCTCCCACCACCCCAGTGACAAACTATCGCCCATCCTTCAAACTCGTTTTCCTCTTTACAAAATAGGTCTGAGCAATGACCTGCTCACATGGCGCGTGGCAACTCCTGCGTTTCCCTGCAATGCTATACCTAGTCTAAAGTAGCGTAATTAAGGCCATGTTAAAAAAAACAAAAAAAAAACACGAGGTGCGAAATGAGGGCTGTGAAACGCAGAACGGATTTCGCAAACAAGCACGGCCATTAGTGCTGAAATATTAATTGCCCGTGTTGATTAACTCCTCTCAGTGCTCCGTCTGAAACCGGAGTCCTGTCGCCACAGAGCCAGACTCCCGACGGGCTGCTGGTGCATACACGACATCTGCTGCAAATACTCAGATGGATATAGCCCCTATTCAAGGTAATTACATGA
The DNA here is from genome assembly GCA_900660455.1 of Gephyroberyx darwinii. Lineage (NCBI taxonomy): Eukaryota > Metazoa > Chordata > Actinopteri > Trachichthyiformes > Trachichthyidae > Gephyroberyx > Gephyroberyx darwinii. Next base: position 14,174 of record CABFOQ010019602.1, read on the forward strand.
CGATGTAGTAATGCTGATGCTATAAGAGCCTACCTTTACATGCTCAAGGAACGCTCATTCATGCGTGCTGAGGGATGTGATCATCACAAAACAGCATGAAATAGTGGCCAAAATCTTGAGCAGGAATTTGTTCCAATCTGTAGTTGAGTGGAAAAATCACCCAAGTCTATTTTAGAGATGGTATATATGTGGATTAACAGCAGCTTTTGAAAGGGGGGAATAAACCAGGTCTCTCCCCATTATTTGGACAGTCAACATGGTATGGTGTTATGTGGCGTGTAACATCTTCTGATTCATATTCCAATCAAAATTACATATTGGGCTTTTTAAAATAGAAAAACCATGAGATCACTTTTGAAGCACTTGCCCTTGCATTAAATGCTCAAGTCACACATCATCACCTCATCCCTCATATTATATCTCAATATCACAATCAAGACAGAAATGAAAACAAGGGGCATGCAAGAGTTTTAACTTTAAAACTTTGTTTCAGAAATTCATTGTAACTGTATATACACTTTACAATAGCATAGCCAGTTGGCTAACAAAGATGTCTTAAAGCATTTTTAAATACATCTTCAGCACAAATAGCAGTTCTTGCAAGTAAAATGGCTTAACGGATATTGAAAAAAAAATTCATTAACACGATTGCTCTTTTCTGCAGAAAAAGTGCCATGATTAAAATTTAATTCAGGACTTTCCCACAAAGCAAGCTGTATTCTCTACATGCTAAGTTTAACAGTTCAGTGACATTGCGCTAAACTAAACATACATACAGATATTTGTAAGAAAAAAAAACACTCCATCTGATGTAAAGTTAAATCTTCATTAATACATTTAAAAAGTAGATATGACATGCCTTTTGAAATCAAAAATACAAAAGATTTTCCTTACTTTAAGGATTTTTTTTAACGTGAAGCTGCATGTATTGTACAACACTCATTGTACAATAAAACTGGTAATGCACATAAAAATGAGCTGGATCAAAAATATCAAATACCTCCCACCAATCCTTCAAAAACAAGCCCTGACTTATATTTCACAATCAAACTAAGCCAACTGAGGACATGACCACACATGGGCTGCATAGGCCAACTCTCACACACTGTAGGTGAGGCTTGCATACTTTGAGATGGTATGGCAGTTAGGATGGTGAGAGGGCATGGGGAAAGAGGGGGGCTACCATGGTGGGATCTCAAGACATTTTTCCTCTTCCAAGCACATTGTTCTTGTCTCCTCTTCAAAACGTGAGATTTTACAAGAGGAAGACTCTGATCCTCCTCTTCAATTGTTTAGGTAGTGAGGAGAGAAGATACAAGGAATTCAGGAAAGACTTAAGACTTAACCCCATGTACAATTTACATTCATAGTCTGGACATGTTTACACATAACATTATGTCTGAATAAACAACATTGTGCCCTGTAACAATTTAACTTGAGTACAAACTAATTGTGGTTTCTGGAGCGCTACTGGTTTCTGGTGAGAAAGGCAAGACAGGAGGCATCAAACAGCTGCAAAGCATCTCTGAATACAACCAGCAAGAGTGAGTAGCAGGAAACGTTTGGGCAGGGCACAGCAGGATTCTCTTGGCAAATTTATTGATGGGGCACAACTAAATGGTATCACCTGCAACATATACTGCACATAGACCAAAATAAACTGGATTATCTCCACATTTCAGTATCTGCTGAGCTTTGAGGCCCGATTGTCTCTTTCTATCTAAACACAGGGGGCGAGAGCAAATCAGCAAAGATTTGAAGGGGAGGAGTTGTATGGCACCGTCCAGGCAGACCCAAGCAAGCACTCATATTTGCTAGAACTTCAAATGCAGTTTGATCCAAACCGAACAAGACCTGAAATTAAGTTAAAAAATGAATGTGGAGCCAAAAGGCAAAATGGTTTAGAGGAGACTAAAGGAACTCTCCTGGTTGTCCTCAACTTGAGCTCCGTTTCTTTCAACAGTGAACTGGTAGGGTTCAGTCCACGACAGAAAACAGACTTGTATGATGACAGGTGACTGTTGGATTTTAGTCTACATCTCCAAATGTTAGGCTTGTGAGGATACAAACACTAAATTCACATTGTTGCCTATTGGTTATTTCCCCCATTAAATAAATCAAGTTGAAACAGCAGCGGAGTAAAATGTCAATTTGGCATGGGCGTCCAGGCTGAAGTAGGGCAGGAACACATTCATCTAGTTACCATTCTCAAACGCAATGCTTTAAAAACTGCATTAAAATGAAAAAAGGCTTAAAAGTACAGAGTAAAAATATAAAACAAAAACAGACAGGTAGGGGGGCAGTCAGGATGTACACCACAGTAGTGAGGCTGACTGTTAAAACAGTATATTGCTGGTGCCAGATATGGCTGGTACAGGGTCTGGCCATATACTTCTACCCTTTCTACCCTGGGTAGACTTCATGACACACTGGCAGAGATGTGCTACATTAGTCATACTCCAATGCTACCAACACAGCGATCAAATTACACATTACAACTAACAGAAACAGAGCTCTGATTTAGCCAGAATACTTGATTAGGAGCAAAGACAATACTGATTACAAAGAAAATGACAAATCAAATACTACGATTAAAAAAGGCTAACTTTGACACATACCACTTTGAAAATGAATGCCCTCTAACCTTTACAATGTGTCAAATTACAGGTAAGCATATTTTCAATCCTGTGTTTAGTTAAGAAGTCATATTCTGGCCACAGTGAAGCCACCACAATGTTTTAAACTATGATATATGAACAAGAACAAACAATATTTGAAGTTCTGGATTCATTCCATTTGACAATGTAGTGGACTATCGCCATTAACACGCAACACCCCTGTTCTCCTACTGAGAAAAAAGGCGTAGGATATACTTAGTTGACCCCTTTTAAATATCACATCTTACAAACAGAAGAAAAAAACAATTTGAAACACTATGGGTTTTAAAAGAATGAAACACCAGTTTTACCAGAAAAACAGCCCAACAATAAAAACTTGACTCAGCTACGGAGGAATGCATAATGATTTTAAAAGGCTACAGATTATAAATTTGACAAAAAAAAACAAAAAATCGGTGTGTGCGTGTGGGCGGGTGCGGGCAGGTAAACACACACACATACACAGATTATTTTACAGGCCAGTCATTCCTGTTGAAATTGGTCTGTAGCCAAAGAGTGTCATTATTAGTCAGTCTCAGCGCGAGCACCAGGGGTCGGTTTGGGTTTAGGGACTGGGTAGGGTTGGAGATCCTCTTTACCAGGTGGCATGTTCATATCCACTCAGCCAGCACCAAGACCTCTTAATATTAGCATGGAGACAAAACCCAGCTCCACAACTGGAGAGTCGGTCAAAAAGAGGAGTCTACCTGGGCTTCTCCACAGTAAATGTGATTTCATCTATACATGTGGATATTTAGAAAATTTCACCCAGATCTTGCTTCAAAAACCTTTTTCTTTTGAAGTTGTTGTAGTTTTAAAAGCAATGTGGGTTTAAAAAAAAAGGAAGGAAAAAAGGCTTAAATTTTTAACAGTAATGGCAATGTTGTAGTTTGTAATCCGAAGAGGGGCTTTTTACATGTTTGTTGTTTTGAGTCTTTTTTTTCTCCTGTTGTCCCTTTGAGAGTCCTTACTAGAGTTCAATCCGGGGGCAACAGGTCGTGCAGGCGGAACCTCTCTCGAACATGCGGACGTACATCTTCATCCTGAAAAGTTGGGCAGGCATTAGAATCAATACCAACAAGGATTAGAGACCAAGCCTACTTTATTTCAATATAGTCATATACAGTAAAACTGCTGGTTGACTGCCGCTTTCAACAGCTAAATGAGCCATTAGTGAGAAGGACATCTTACCATCTCCACCAACTTCTCCAGGAAAGGGACCAGTTTTAGCAGCTCGTTGTCATTTTTGTCCATAAACCAACTCTCAATGGGAATTCCATTGGAAAGCTGTTGGGGCAGAAAATTGTTGGTTGCAATCAAATAAGTGAGTAACTATCTCTTTTCAACTGACTGGAAAAGTGTTTCTTTTGTGTACCTGCAGGGGAACTGAATCATTGTTATGAATTTTCAAGAACATAACAAATGAATAACAGATAGATAATAAAATGGATAGGGAGGAAAAACTGCAGAGGTCTTTAAAAAAGTGTTTCTATTTGCACTACGTTAATCTTCAGGCTTTTTTGGTGATGAAATTAGTCTTAAATATTATTTAAACTGTCAACAAAATGTACAGAAACTGTAGTCATGTTCATGGTGGGCACTTTTGTTTTTCCTAAAGGAATTTTTCCAGTAATAATCCTCCTCAGATTTTGCTCAAAATATTGTGAAATCAAACCATGACCCCAGTAGCATGCACCAAACTGAACCATGAGCTGCATGTGTCATTACATCCCTAGTAAAAAATAAAAAAATATTTTTCCTCATTTTTTATTTTCTAAAATATTTCTCTCTTTGGTTGAATTTGGTTCACAACTACAGCTGCCAGTGATGGCCAGAAGATTCAACCCTTCCAGTGTTGGTGTTTTCTTTACGTGCTTACCTGATAAGCAAAGGCTTGTGGTGAATTGTCAATTATGATGGTCTTTGACAGGTCTCTGCCTAAGATGTTGAGGTCCTTGATGTAATTTCCCTGGACACAGACACAATGCTCACGGAACAACCTGTGTCTACAGTTACAGTAGGGAATAGAGGGAGGGAAAAAAATTCAATTACCAGGTCTAGGGCATCAATAATTCATAAAAACCACAACACTGACACCTCAACAGCAGCACAGCACATTGCTCACACAGGTGCCCTCATCAGCTTTTAAACTTCCTCTTTTTCATTCACTCGTGTTGCAATTTGGGTTTGTTGTGAAAATATGACCAACTAATAGAAGACAGACCGTACCTCACTAGCTGTTTCTTAGGATCCAAGATGTTCAGCAGTTTGTCTGCATATACCTTTTTAGAGGCTGTAAAGAGGATGATCTAGGAGGGAAAAACAGCATTAAAACTTCTGATTTGACACGATTAAGTCCAATATAAGAACAAGAGAAGTCAGGTTACCTCGTAGATTTGAGACATGCGCTCTAGGAACTCTCTGAAGAATGGCCTCAGGCGCACATACACCTGGAGAAGACAAGAGACTGCTGGTAACCACACTTTTCTGATCAATATAAGCCAAGGTCTACTGCACATATCACTGTAAGTGAATGGAGCAAAATAGATACAACAATATGTATACTGTATGTGTAAAATGCATCTTTGATATAATTGTTATATTGGATCCATATCTCTGCTGTACGGAAGATTTTGAGATCTTTGCAAAAACACATCAGTTACATACTTCCAGGGAGGCTCCCACCTCAACCTCAGGTTTTTACATATGTTGAGCCCCCTCTAGTGGTAACATGAACAAACAAACGGAAGAGGGGGACTATGCCTCTCAGCCCGTATTTACCTGGTAAATGACATCCTGAAAGAGGACGGGGAAGGTAAGTGCTGCATCTTCCAGCTCATTTAAACTGCAGTGGACCAGTGTCTCATCCTGATAAACAAGAGGGTGAAAATATTAGGAGGAAGAAACAATACAAGATGTTCTGTATGAAGTAATCTTTTAAATTGCAATGCAATATAAATAAAAAACAAACAAACAAACAAAGATCACATGATACTGAATGTGTTAACTTGTGAGTGCAATGTGTAGAGCTGTATGGACTGACCAGGTCTAGGACCAGAGAGAATTCAGGTGTGCTGCGTGTCTTCAGTGGCAGGGCTGGCTTACGAGTGAGCTGCTCTTCTGTCAGTGGAGGGACATGCTTGATGAAGAAATACCTATGAACCGTAACAACACACGTGCATTTAGTCCATGAGGTGAAGCAGAGTGCATAAAACCCTCTTAACTGTTCTAAAAATCACAGAGTGGTAACACGCCACTGTACTTAAAAGGACACAAATGCTCAATCTATCTTTTAATCAAAGATAATTTAATAGTGATGGTGATTCCTCCACCAAGCAATATAATTGAACAGCAGCTGAACATGGTGGCTGCTATGAGACACCCATGGTTAGTTTAGCAATGCAACAAACAATAAAATAATATTTAGGCCTGAATTTTATTAATCTGCCAAGTAACAGCACACTGTACCGTGCAGAGCATTCACATATAATGAAAAATAATGTGCATTTATTGGGTATTTTACAATGGCTTCAAAATGTGCCTCGGCCAATCGGAACAAAGGACTGGAACTATACATTTTATAGCCAAATTGTTATACTCACGGGTCAAAGACTTCCCAGTCTTCCTCATAGGTTGCCTCTGCTGGTACTGCGGTGGGAGGAGCGTCCACATATGCCATTTCTGGACTGGAGCCTGGAGCTTGCACCACGATGAGCAGAGATTGATTTGGAGAACCAAATGAGAGATGGAGACACAAAATATCAAGATGAGCATGGCGAATCATTCTCACATACTATATCCATAACCCAATGTAATGTACAATCCTAAACCATTCAGAACCTCAGATACTCCATCTACCTGTGAGGGGTGGAAGGTCAGCATCAGTGTCTAGCTCTCCTTCCGCTGCTGTGGGGGGTGCCTCGGGCATGTGGAGAGGTCGCAGGGGTGGGAGGTGGGATGTACTAGAGTAGAGGTTAGTGGTGGTACACAGTTCCTGTGTGGATGTGGCCGTGCTGGTCGGCATCTCCACAACCTGCTCCATGTCCAGCTGCTTGACTATCTCCTCTGCCTCCAACGCCTGGTCTGGAGAGTCAGATCCAGAAGAGGCTGGAGAAAAAAACAAATAAAAAAATGTTAGTCTTTTCTTGCTGCTGGATCACTTTCTTACTGACACCAATTTCAGATTTAACCAGGACAAACAAAACATTATAGCTATGTACTGTCAGGTCGATATACTAGAAACGCCAGCATGGCAGGTACATCCCTCTCCACAGGAGTTTTTTTTAGTAAGTATTTCTGTCACACTAACCAGATGTTCCAGATCAGCATGTAATGCACTAATCTACGTTTATCTAACCGCTGTGCAGTAAGGCTCAACACAGAGAGGGGACAAACACTCAGGCTCTTTGGGCACTGTGTACGATTCTTAACTCCAAAATGAGTTTGTATGAATCGCCCAACTGTAAACTTTGTGTAAGTAACGGTGGTTGTGACGCGACATAGTTATGTTTTATCACCCTTCGGTATTTATGATATTAATGTTGGATTTGGTTAGTTAAAAGTTGGCAGGCTACTAGACCAGATGCGTTCCATTCTCTTTGAGAGAACATTTTGCCCCATTTAAAATCTGGCAATTTAATATTACCTTACCTATCAGCAAATGATTCATACATACATGGGAACACTTAAGACCTTGTACACATCACTAGGAGCCACTGAAGAATTTGGCGTGATTCCCCACGCAGCACTTAATTTCAGCAAAATCTCAACTTGGATGATTCACCTGCTATCTTCTCCCACCAATATACACCGTGGTGGGCGGTAGCAAGCGGTGTGAACTAAAAGTTGACATTTCACTGGAATAAATTCTTTTGGTGGATTATCTTCGTATGCTAATTTTACCAGAAGACCCCAATGATTCATAAAAGCTCTTCAAATATAGTCTACCATGTATGTAAGCTACCTCTGCTGATAAGCGAGGCAGCAGCAAACAGACAGATTTTTAATGAAGTTTGGTGTGGCATAGAGAACAGCATTTACTGTGACTAGAAAGTTGAGATTGTGATAAAATACAACTGATTGGTGGATCAATAGTATACCAAATTTACTTCTGCGCTCACTACTAAGCCTCTCTCGCAGTCACACACACACACGAATGGAGAGTGAAACACTAATTTGTTCTATTTTTAAAAAAGAGCAGGAAACAAAATTGGGAATTGATATGGCAAACATCTTTCAATTTGATCAGTTCTGGAAACACCGGAACCAGGTCTCAAGCCTGATTTATAGTACTGTGTACCATATGGTACTGATGAGGGTTTGTTTACCATTTTTAGCTGGTGAAAAGAAATTGAAGACGGGGGAGAAGATGGTCCCAAGAAGGGTGGTCCTGGGAGGACTGCTGACCACCTCAACAGCCGTTGCCTCCTCCAGGCTCCCATTGGGCTTCTCCTTACTCCTATCATGATTGGTTGCCTCTGCAAGGGAGAGTTAAAAGGATTAAACCTAGAGAGTAATGGAAGATAAAGACTAGTGATTAATCTTTCTCATCATGTGCCACTCACGTCCATTGACAGAGCCTCTCCTGCTGACCCTGGTGATAGTCCTGCGGGGGGAGTTGGTGCTCTGGGGTGTCGAGGTGATCAAGTTGTTGTCCACATCACAGTGGAGGCGTGTCTTCTTGGCTGGGTTCTCCTGTTGCACCTAAAGGAAACAAGACATCAGTCAATATTGATAATATTACCTTTTACCATACCTAGTAAATCAAATACTGTTATGGTCAGTTATGTAAAGGCTGCGCTACAGTAACCTACTAGCTATTTTCTAAAGAGCACCTGTGCCAGTTTTTTTTTTCATGCAAGCACATTTAACAGCACACATTTGTTACTGTATTTAGATTATTCTTTGCACGTGTTATAACTGCTATTTCACAAGCTGTGTGTGCCAACGTAAACCTAATGAGCTAAATGGCCTTGTATTAAATCACTCATGCCTGCTTCCAAGGTCTCAATGACCCTGTCACACAAAGCAGTCAGTTTCCATCCAACTGACCACATCACCCACACCACTGTTCAAAACCCATTAACCATCATCATTTTACAAAGGGACCATTCACAAGGGAGATTTAGTCAGGACTTTGCTTTTCGTATAACTGAAGTTTATAAGTAATCACTGTGCATTATCCATTCTTTAAAAAAAGAAAAGAAAATCGCTATCTCAAAAGTAGTTTTCAGTGTCCATTTTAGGAAATCCATGATTCTCCTACTCATGCCCATCCCTAGACTTGAGGTGTGTTTGTAAGATGCTGCATGCATAGTTTGTGTGCTTGTCTGCACACGCAGATGACAGGCGCACTCAATGAATTCCACAACATAAACACTAAAAAACTAAAAACCACCCATCTTGTGGCTAGAGCTACTGTAGTACTGTACTGGGGGTTTTAACAAAGGGGACCATAGGAAGACAGTCCAAATACTACCTTTCGTTTACCAGATCATTCAAAATTGTATTACTTCCAAAAATCCTGGTGGCACAGGTTAAAAGAAGAGCAGGTGAAGGAGCACTGTGTAGGCTACCCTCTTTACCTAGAGCCTTAAGGTGCTAATGAAGTTCATGGAGAACCCTTCATTCTTTTAGTCCCTTCAATCCAGTAAAATTCAAAGATAATGCAATGTGCAAGAAATGTCTGGTGCAAACCAAGTACTCAGGCAGAACCACCCTGAGCTAACCAAGACGTTAAAGCCATCTACAGCAAAACTAACCTACTTTGGGATTCCGCTCATCAGACGAAGATACCTGCTAACTCCCAGCGAGCCAAACAAATAGTCTATCACTAGCTTCATCTGCAAGGACCTATGTCACTACAAGGTGGGAGAGAATGAGGGATTTCGTGTCGTGGTTAAAACCATGGAACTCCATAACTCCATTCCATCGTGGCATTTTTTTTTTCACAGACACAGCCATACCAGTGCTATATGAAGATATATGCTTCACCTTTTTGTGAGTGGAAAGACTTATTTTCATTCAGCACCTTTCTTAAAATAACTGTAGTTCTGTTCTGTACTGTACAGTATTTATTGATTTATTTGTATTGAATTTAATCTCAATGATAAATATTCAGCAATGCTCCTCCAGAACCAATCTAATGGATGAGTTAAATAGTAACCTCTGCCTTGATGGGAGCACTATGTTGCCATTTGTAGGGGTATGTTTACTTTTTTTTGCTCGTTTTTCTTAAAAACTGCAATAAATGGAATTGTCTCTGATGATTCCCACCCCTAACAACCAGTATATTTAATGCTACATTAGGAGTGCTAACACTCTTGACTACTTTTCTGTCAAAGACATCTACAACCTATCACCTGGATCTGAGTCAGTCAGACTAACTCTCCATGCAGCTTTTTCCTGGAGCAGAAATTGAAATGTGAGGAACCAGTGACTACAATGATACATTGTTGGTCCAGGGTGACAGACCACTGTTTGCCAACAACTGTAAGAATGCACTTGGTCTATAAACTAAGGCATGATCAAAGACTCATCATCTAACCTGAATAAGTATGCTACAGTGGTCACACACTTCATGAGGAAATGCATGAATGACCACATAACTACAAACACAATTCCCTGTTGTCCTGATCAAACCAGTCATATCTTTATAAAGACTTGGTCTAAGGCTTTCAAGTCTGGCCACACTGATTTAAACAAAAAGAAGTAGGTATTATTTAAAGACAGCCACCAAGAATGGGGAAAAGACAATAAACAACAAACTTGAATGACAATCCAATATCTTTTTTTTAAAAACTTTTATCCAGGGATAAATGGCTGAACATAAACGCTCTTGTTGAGCAACACCCTGCTTCACATTTATACAATTACATAACAAAAAAACCTTGGTAGTCACTTTGACAGGGCCTGAAAAACATTATCAAAAAGTCAACTCACATGGTGTTATAAGCCTGTAATTAAACGAATCATTTTTAAACGGTTGTAAAAACTCAAGACAATCACATGTTGCCGTTTTGAATACAGTCATATATTCATTATTGCTTAATTATACTCATGATGTAATCAAGCCACGTTTACAGTGGGGGAGAGACTTAAGCAGCCACGCAGGCAAATAAGTGATAGTGTGAAACTTGATTGAACTCTGCTATATTAGCCAGATACAGACAAAATAATTTTTTTTTTATTTTTTTTTTGATTAAACCTATTTTGGAATTTCAGCGGTTATACTTGGTTAATTGGGCATTTTGCTCTGTTCACTAATATTGTGAATTTAGCAAACAATTAGGTTACTTTTAAAAAATGAATTTGTGTTAAATCACTGCAAAGAAGATCACATCCTACTTCTCTGAAGTATCTCTGTGTGCATGTGATAATTGCAGTCAGGAATGGCACTAAGGGGTTTGTGCACTAACCCAGCACCTATTACAACACAAATTCTGTCTAGTAGCACATAAGTACATGCTCTGGTCATTTTCCCATAAAATGGTGCCCTTTCTGGCACAATTTGGTGACAATATTTAATAAGTAAAAACAATAATACCCCCCCTCCCATCTTTGCAAGTGGAAAATCTTCTTTCAGCTGAGTTAGACTTTTCCACTAGTTACTACCTCCTGTCCCTGCACACCCACTCTCTGAGCCAGTGGCTAAAATTAGAATGAAGCCTGAGTTCTCAGACAAGCTGCTGCATTCCACCAGACATTTCTAGGGAAACATGACACTGAGCACTGACAAACACTGGCTTTACATCTGAGACCTGGAGAACATAATGTTAAATACTGTTTTAAATTTGAGAAGTGAATGACCAAAGGAAAGCTTACATAACCCCATGTTAAACTAATACACATGGGGAGTTCTTCAGCTACAGTATTGTCTCCCAAAAATCCCTAGTAGTAACAGCAGGCATTGTACTGCTACTACTAAAACTACAAAAGCAGATTAATTTGAGATGATCACAAAAGGTAGTTACCTTGACAGCATTTCCTCTGATGAACTTCTTGATGGTGGAAAGCAAGCCCCTCCCACCACTAGTAGGAGTGTCCTCTTCTACCTCTGAATGTCTCCGTTTGGTCCGGGATGGGCGGACTGCCAGACTGGGGTTTGGTTGCTGAGACGCCTTACGCATTCTCAGCCTCATTGTTTTAGCAGTCACATGTAAGGCTGTTGTAGAAAATTTGATATAGTAAGAGGTAAGGAGCACAGGAGAAGAGAGAAGAAATGTTAGAACTGTAAGCAGTAAGTCAAGAAAACAATCTTCTTTTTATCATTGAGTCTGGAGCCGTACAGCAGGGCTCCAGACTAACAGTTTTTCAGTTAGTGACACTAGCACATAATTTGGTCGCAGCAAAAATTTGTTGCAGCACCGCACAGCTGAGTCAGTGCATTTCTGACTTTTTTGGGAGATACTTGCTATGAAATCAAACTGAACAGACGATATACCGTGGGACGGTATGTACCGTGGAGGTGGAAAACGGTTTGCGATAATAACCAAATGTTAGCAATTAGCTACACCACCAAAATGTAGACTATTTGTTTTCATTTACATACTTTAAACGCCAGAGGGCAGAATCAGTAATCCTAGCTTGCTCGACTGGTGTTATGACATTGACTTGATGATTTTGAGTTTTAAAATAAAAAGGTTGAAACCGTATTATGCCTCCATATGAATAATTTAAAAAAGACCAAAGGGAGTCAAGTCAAACTGGTGCAACCCGTTCATTTTTTGAGTGACGCTGGACAGATATACAGTCTGGAGCCCCGCATACAACTAGTTGGATAGTCAAGGTGGACAGGTTATTCCAAAACCCTCAACTGCTTTAAAATGGAGAAGTTAGTGGGGTGTATGTATGTGTGGTGGGGTAATACTAGCGCACCAATTGCTGCCAACATCTGGTTGCATTCAGGATCCCATTTCACTTACATCACAGCGGATCATGGCAGCCACAGCTGGCTTCACTCGCATCCGTACACTAAAAATCTACCCAACATCTTACTCTACAAACATGACAGAAATAACTCTTATAGTTACATGCAAGATCAATGGTAAATACTACATATGAGAATAATGCAAGCGTGGATACAGGGATTTTGAAATTTGGCTAAACTCAACTGGAAGATGTCTGGGGGAAATACAATTATTGTCTAGCAGCGAAGGACTGGTCGGTGCTGTCCCAGCATATGCATAGGGAAAACTCAAAACTATTCACAGTAAGCACAAACATGCCAGCCCATTGTCCTTATGTAACAACCACTGGCTGAACATGTGTTTGACATATCCAGGACCTGCCAAGAACCTCAAGCACACAACTCTTAATCCACATATATCTCAACCACCTACATCTGCTTTATGTTTCCATGGGGGTATACCCATGAACAGAGGAGATGTGCATCATGTGATTGCTCACAGGGTGAGCAAGTCTGAAAGTGGTGCTCAGTCAATGTATTAAACATACACCTTGATGATGAAGAGTACAATAAACAAAAACAGTGGTGTCAAAATACCACTTGAGAACTAATAATAAATCATGTGACAGTGTCAGTGAACTCATCTGGAAACATTAGCTCAAATAATATTGCAATCTTAACAAGTTACATGACAAACACATCATTGTGATTGACAGATTGAAGTTGCAAACATTAAAAAGAAATGTGACATCGTCAGAATCTTCTGTTGCACATTTATAGTTTGTAATTTATAATGCCCAGTTAAGCATTACTAACTTGACGGTAGGTTGTTTAGCAAGGTAGTCAGCAAACTACAAATTCCTCTCCCTCAGTTTAAGTCAGTGCTTTCACAAATGCAAGTACAGCAATGTCAAACAAAGCACCTAATAAATTTATGATCGCACCTTGCAATGGTTGGCAGGACAGCAACACCATTACTGATGGATATCCATCTGTTTTTGAAATCAGCAGCAACCAAGGATCATGCACATAGCTAAGCACGAACAAGTGAGCGGGAAATAAGAACATGCATGCTACTACGACTATATTAGCGAGCTAGCAAACGTTAGCCATGGCAACACATTTGAGGGAAACAAGGCCCTCTGGACAGCCCCTCACGAAATTAACTCGTTCGCTAACGTTAGCTGGCTTTACCTGTGCCTCTGGTCCAGAACCTGAATTAACTAAGCAATACAACATACACAGCTGACGCATCTTACTAACTGACCCATCGCATCAAGGCTAATGTTTGTCAAAGTTACACGGCTATAACATAACGTAATCTTATTATGCAATTTAAACCACAACCACGGAGCTGGCTAATCTCTGCCAGCTAACATTGATACCTAACGCTACGTAAAAAAACAACTACAAGATGCCGTGTGTTAAGCGTGTTTGGCTACCGGGAGTTTATATATGCAGCATAGCTTTGGATAAACCTGAACTTTTTCACAGCTCTCAGGCTGTATAGTTTGCTTGTATATATTGTCAAGACAACTCGGCAGTGAAACGAGATATGTTAGCAAGTATTGCTAGTGATTAGCGTTTAACAAGACGAGCGCACTGCGATAGCTAACGTTGGTTTAGCTTTGCGAAATAACACGAAGGCGAGTAAACGCAGACAGCGTAACTAACGTTTACAACTGACTACGTTGTACTAAACAGTTTGACTGCTGTCTCGGATCACTGACCAAGTTAACGCAAAGTTACCAAGCTGAACGTGAACCTCACGTCAGTTATTAACCAAGATAGATTATCAGCTAAACTGGACAACATACTAACTCTCATTCCAGACCACTAAGTGTGGCACGTCTTACAATAACAAACCCAGGTAATTAGCCATCGGGACAGCGGTATTTAATGGACTCGATAGATAACGTTAGCTAGTTAACCTAGCTAAGTTGGAAAGTTGTGGAATGCCAATGTTAGCCTTGATGCTAGCTCAATGTAAACTGCTTGCTAGTTTGAACGAGAGATCGATTACCACACTTGAAGTACGATTGATGATCAAGTAAGCAGTTAAACACGCAATCGCATTACTAAATTACCTGGCGTGAAACAAGCTATTTTAAAGAAGCTCGCTGAGCCGATTGAATGTTCCAGGAATTAGCCAGGTCCGTTATAGGCCATGCTGTTTAGCTAACGTTAGCTAGCTTAGCACATCTAGCGTTAACCCTACCTAGTTTTCTTCAAAACAGCTTCGGGCCAACAGATGTGCATAGGCAAAAGGGAAAATATTTATTCTGTCGTTAGCTAACATTACACAGACCATAGCTGAAGAAGACTATTTGCACGAATAACCTTAGTCGCCCACTTACTTTACAGTGATCCGCAATGTCTGAGGATAACGATTCAAGACCGACTAACCACCACAACATAGGCAGCGGTTGTTTTCGTGATCTGATCCGACTTTCTCTGTGTAGCGACTCAAGGGCCGTCTCCAAAATGACACTCCGTTGTGTTACCAGGCGCCATTTCCCGCCTCTGCCCACTCTCTCCAAGGCAGATACCCGTATGGGACACAGACACACCCCCTTTCCTCTCGAAAACACAAGCCAGTCTGCAGCGAAGACAATCACTTCTTATTCCCTCGATTTAGGCTGTTCGTCACGGTATCGCAAAAACGATAATGGTTACTCTTTTTTGGGAGCAATTCATATATGCCTGAATATTCAAGTGACATTTTGGCTGAGGCAAAATGTCAATTGATTTGGTGGTTTAAATAACACGAGTTTCTTACTGCATGCGCCATATACTCCACAATACGGACATATAATACAATAGTGCACAACTTGATTTAACATACAAGTTAAAGCTCAATTGGGCGATAAAGAACAATCTATCAAGCATCAGCAGCCAGGTAAATTGCTGTTACTGCGATAAAGCCCTGTTGCCTGGATGCTTCACTTTGTAATCCGCAAGATTGGAGGTAACACGCTTGACTGAAACTGCCTCACATGTACAGCTGTATGGATTATGATGCACTATCACAATTGACAAATGACATGAAGCATCACCTTTAATAAAATTAAATTACATTCAATGTGCCTTTTCATGAGAAATCAATGTTCATGGCTACACAAACAGAATTGATTTCATGTTCACCGATTTCCCAAAATGTCAAGAATTAAGTCTCAGTACAAATGGTAACAGGTCAACTACATATGTACAAGAGACCTAACTAATGGAAGCAGGTATCTGTCAGTTAGTTCCGTACGTGCTTGCTTAGCCTTTGCACATCAAGGAGGATACTAACATTGGTCTAAGTATTGCTTAAGCATCAGTGTTTTGCTCAGTCTGATTATTAATAAAGATTTCCAAATACATGCAATGACATCGTTTAAAAAACAAAATTGAGGAGCACTTTTGAGTGTCTGTCAGAAAAAAGAAACTGGTTTAATAGGCCATAAGAAAAGTCCTTGGCATCAGTTACGCATTCCCATTGCTCTAAATGCAGAATGGGCATCCATATCAGAGTCCCGAAATTGTGTGAGAGAGGCAGAGTGCCCAATCAGTCTCATTGACAAACTTATCAGGTAAAGAGTTTGTTTTTATCAAGCAACAGCAACCTGGAAAGAAAGAGAGAGCCAAAACAAAACAGAGGTTGAGCTTGAGGTTCATTTGTGAGTCAACAGGGCTTAGAAAACTCCATGGTGAACTGTTCGCCACTTTCAAAGGCAGTAAACAAATAATAAAACTGTCCACATACAGTATATCATTATTACTGTTGAATGTCATAACTTAAAAACACAAACATTTGCAAACTAACAGCAGCTCAGGACGTTGCCATCATGAGTTGTTTCATATATTCTGTGATGTTAGGTTACTCTGCATTGACTGAATCATTAGTTGTATTGTCTATTTTTTGAGATAGTCCATGATCATTAAGGATGCACCCTATAAATTCATAAGCATAATGATGTCCAAACTATTTTACCAAGAAAGACCTTGGTTGTCAGAACCGGCTGTCCCAATATAGAGGAAGGTCTGAATATAAAGTGAGATACAAGTGTATGAGTTCCTATTCAGAGAATGTCAATGGCTTGATGTCGTTTCCCATAATCCACTGCTCGATCTCCCTGCATATCTCGATCTTCGTCATCTGGAAAAAGAAAGCAAACAGAAATTAGAGATTAAGTAGTTAACAAAACTCTTAACTGCTGTAATCCTACTCCATTATCAAACCGGTAAACTTATTAGTGCACAAAGTTATTACATATACATCATATTCACTATGACCTAGCTACCTCACCGAACACAATCACAGCAGGAGACTCAACAACATGAATAGCTTCATCCCAAAAAGCTATGCATCCTTAGTGGGAATAAAATGTCCCCTGATATTCATTAAGATGTATTTCAAAGATACAAGCAATCATATCCTCTGATTGATACTATTTTGTAGGCACATGTCTTAAGGTAGCAAATAACATTTATAATATTACATACACAATTTAACCACCAAGCCAGCATTAATCTTGTAAAAGGTGTCACATCTTTCAAATTGTGGATAGCTCATTTTGGAATGAAACTCAATATATTTATGCATTATATTAATGTCCCTGTGGGCCATCAGTATATGACCAAAGCAAGGTCATCCTTGATTGAATTTAGTCTTTTCAACCAGAGACTGAATCCAATTTCATTGTATACAGACTTCACAATTCAACACAGATGAAATACATGGAAATCATTGCGATTCTCCAACAAGACCAATCACAGCTGATCTGTTGCATTCTGTAACTACTGGGTTGAAATTACTGAAATGTTTTATGAATGAAAGCATAAAAAATATATATATATTATCTAAAACATGACATGGTAGCACCCAAAACAAATATTTACATTCTAATCTAATAGGCAATTAGAAATTAATGGCAGGAAACAACAATAACACATAATCAAAAACTCATGGGCATGCATTTCAATCTTTCAAGGAGAACAGAGACACATTCACAAACACAGTAGGCTATATTTATCTACTGGTCTAGATGTGGGTCAGAGATGTTTGGTGGGCACAGACAGGTGGCACAGCTAAAGGGAAGCACAGGCAGGAGAGAAAATGCTGGATGGAACATGAAGTGACACTCACAGAACTGTAAGCCCCTGGGTCAGATTTCCTTTGTATGTTCTGGGACAAAGAAGCACTTTTTCTTAATGGACTCAAAACGTTTGGATTTGAGGTTTCAGTACAGATTGTCAGCTTTTATTAAAGGGTATTTATATAATTATTGGTTTTATTATTTATAAATGACAACAGTTTGTATACATAGTACAGGGGACAATATTGATTTGGACGATTGGCTTGACAGGTGTTAAGTCAGGTGTGTTGCATCATCAGTGCAGCATAAAAGAGCTGTTAATATCTAGTCTTGATTCTAGGCTTGGCATTTGCCTTTCAAGTCTGCCAGTGGTGTCTGTCAATATGAAAATCAAAGAGGTGTCAATGAAAGTCAAGGAAGCCATTATTAGTCTGACAAAACCAGAACAAAACAATCAGTGATAGCCTAAACACTATGCTCCAAAGGCAACAGTTTGGAACATAATTAAGAAGAAAGAGCACTGGTTGAAGTTTACCAAGAAGCACCTAAAACAGCCTGCCGAGTTCTGGAAAAAGATCTTCTGGCCAGATGAGACCAAGATGAACTTGTACCAGAGTGATGACAAGAGGAAATGGCGGAGAAAGAAAGGACTTGTCAAGATACACAGCATATCACCTCGTCTGTGAAACATGGTGGAGGAAGTGTTATGGCCTGGGCATGTATAGCTGCAACTGGAACCGGCTCTCAGTCTTCATCGATGATGTCACCACTGACGGCAGCAGCAGAATGAATCCTGAAGTGTACAGAAGCATCTTGTCTGCTCAAGTACAAGCAAATGCCTCCAAAACTCATTGGATGGCGCTTCATCTTACATCAAGATCAACATCAATAATCTGAAACATACTGCCGTAGCAAATGGGGGGGTTTTCAGGGCCAAGAAGTGGCAAGTTCTTGACTGGCCAAGTCAATCTCCAGATTTAAATCCCATTGAACATGAATTTCATTTCCTGAAGGCAAAAAGGCCTCAAAACAAACAACAACTGAAGATGGCTGCAGTACAGGCCTGGCAGAGCATCACCAGCGAAGATACCCAGTGTCTGTTGGATTCAATGAGACAGAGACTTCAGG
Organism: Gephyroberyx darwinii; assembly: GCA_900660455.1. Taxonomy (NCBI): domain Eukaryota; kingdom Metazoa; phylum Chordata; class Actinopteri; order Trachichthyiformes; family Trachichthyidae; genus Gephyroberyx; species Gephyroberyx darwinii. Next base: position 32,947 of record CABFOQ010019602.1, read on the forward strand.
CAGTTATTGCATGCAAAGGAAATGCCACCAAATACTAAACATTAGTGCTGTATTGTACATAATATCAATTTGTCCCAGACATTTTGTCCCCTGAAATAGGGGGGCAATGTATAAAAACTGTTGTCATTTCTAAATAGTGAAACCAAAATGTATACAAATACCCTCATATAAAAGCTGACAATCTGTAGTTTAACCTCATGTTATTTGATTTCAAATTCAAACATTTCCAAACATGCTTCTTTGCCCCAAAACATACTGAGCTCATTGTATTAACTGTGCCTACAGTGATGAATGCCTAACACAGCTCCTCCTCCTGATTTGCACAGGTAGCAGTCCTTCACTGACCCTGAAGGTCTTTTAATGTCAGAATTCTTAGTCTTTTGATATCTGTAGTTTCTGTTCTTGAGAGAGGATTCAAGGAGGAAACTCAGGGTACTGTGAGTTACTCTAATGTTGGAACTGCTGGGACAAATGCAGGGGGGCAGCAGCAGGAGAGGAGTGGAGGGAGGGAGCAAGGGAGGAATGGTGGATAAACATTTGGACAGGCAGTCCAGTCCCCTGGCCTGGCTCACCTTGGACGTCTTCCTCCCCACCATCACCATCCTCTTCCTCATTGTAGGCCAGTTCGGCCTGCTTGTCGGCCTCATACTCACCCACGTTCCCATCATCCCCATTGTAGTCCGCCAGCTTAGAGCCGTGCTGCGGATCTACTGGGGACTCGTTCTCATCAAAGAACCGGCCTGCAGGAGGCAGAGAAGGGCCTCATCAGGAAGGGAGGGAAGCGGAGGCAGTTGTAAGGAGAGAGGGAGGAATAGGTGAATACTGCATAATGAATGCATGAAGGAATGAATGATCGAATGAAAGAGGATGATGAAAGAGAAGCAAGGTGGAAGTATTAAGAAGGTGGTTGAGTTTGGCATAAGAATAATACAAGAGTGTTTCTGATGAGGGAAGCAAAGTCAACCATGGACTTTAATACCGACAGTCAAGGTGAAACAAACGGGGCAGATAGCCTCAATATGAGGGAATGAGAAGGTCTTTGCTTTCCCCCTCCTCAAACACAGTACTTCCCTTCACATCCTTCACTGTGAGTATAAAAAGAAGCAGAGACGGGGATTGAGGAGAAACACTACGGAGATGCACTGGGTATAAATCAATGTTTTAAGCAGTGGGAATGAAGAGGGTGGGATGCGTAAGGCAGAGGGAAGAATGGAACATTGAAAAACAGAAGAGAAGGAGGGCAAGAAAGGCAGCAGAGCAGAGCAGAAGCCAGGCAGCAGGACAGGATCATCTTGGAGCCAGGAGCGTGTCGTTTGTCTCCTCTCCTCTGCAACAGAGCCCTCTCTCTACTCTCTGGCAGCGCTTCTGCCCATATTCAGACATGCCTCTCATTCAAACAAATCCTCAGTTAGAAAGTCTCACTTTCATGGAAAAATGTGTTGTACAGGAGCAAGGATGTAACCGACTACGACTGGGGAAAACCACAAGTATAGGTGAACTTAAAGCTCTTTTCCAGTTGTCACATGTAATGTAGTATTTTCCCATCCCATCCAAATCAACCACTGACCAACCAACCAGTTACCAACAAACTCCCCTCCACCCGGAACCTCCTTTGCCAATTATTGCAAACTCTTTCACACAGGGGCAACGACCTGGGAATGACCCGTGTCAGGCGTTGGTACAACTGAATCTACACTGGTTATCAGATGCAGGTCCGCAACCCTGCTCCCGACCTGGGAATAACCCGGGTCAGATACTGCTCGGCTGCGGTATGAACGGGGGACACGGGTTATGTAATGGATGGGAACCTCATTTGTGAACATCAGAGGTGCATTAGTATAAGACGTAACTGACGGTTGATACAAACGTCTGCAAGCCAATTCAACAATGAACGAATAGAACGATTAACAACGGAGAATTGGAAAGATTCAGAAATCAGAGAGCTTTTGTCCATTCGTGGGGAAGAAGAAATAATAATCTCGAGTGTGAACACACTTTGAAATGTCCGCTTTTAACGACGTCGACCTCGTTCGGCCCAGTGATGTATACAGACGTACGTATGATGACACGGGTCTTGTCTGAAATGGTCCAACGTGGGAATGACCCATGTTTCAATAACCCATGTAAATCCCGGGATTTGTATGTGAAAGGGGTACAAGTGTTTTGGATGCACTCACTCTGACGGTGGTGTAGTGACTCTGCTGGAGCTTTGGCATGGTGAGGCTGGATGGGGTTGGGCATCTGGGCAGGGTTGGGGGGTAGAGGAAGCCCCTTGATCTGTACACCATCTCCTTTCACGTTATCAGGAGCTGAGAATAAGAAAGAGACTGCATTTCTGTCGTATGTATGGCCTGCATACCCAAATACCAGAGGTCTTTAGGTGCGCTTTAACCTGTAATACCGTGGCACAATTGGCATACTACACTACACCTGCAACATGTAAAGACATCTTCTTTAAATGTTGATCCCATTTTCAGAGGTAGCATCACAGTAACTAAATTTGTGAATTGGTGACAGGTGTGTATTGAAGATTTACTCATATTAAATTATCAGTTCAGTTATTACAGCTTTAAAACTTTCAACTAATATTACAACATGCTTTTTATAATGTAATAAAACTGACAAATTGGATGGATTGGATTGTTATATTACATATTTTACAAGGAGCCCCACTGTGTGACGCATGTATTGGTGTATCTAAATGTCCCAAGCCTTTTAAACTTCGGTTACACTTGAATCACTTGACAGATTGGCGTCACTTCCCTTTTAGCCAAACGCACTCAAAAGTTAGACTACTATAATTTAGACTGATTGCATTGGTGAGGTGCACACCGTACCTCGGAGTTGTCTGTGCTGTTCTCCAAACTCATCTGCCTGGATGCCTGCCTTGTTGTCCTCATCAAATAGTACCAGTTTGTCTGCCACTGCCTGGGGGATCGGCTGTTGGAGGAGGCCTGGAGGTGGGACCACTGCTGCTTGGCCCTCCCCTCTGTCCTGCTGGAGCCTGGGCTGATCCAGAGACAGGTCCCGGCCCCCAGCGCCATCAGCTTCCCCCAGTCCAGGCCCTGCACCGGCCCCTACCACCACATCAGCCTCGATGTGTTTCTGAGTGATGGATGGTTTCTTCAGGGCTGTAGATAAAGGGGGAGGCAGAGCAAAGAAGGCAGCGATTAGAAAGTAAGACAACTGTGATGGATGTACAGCAAAACAGAGACATTCCAGTGCAGCGATTAAGTGGTACTACCAATAATGAAAGTGAAAACGCAATACTTACCAAATTGCACATCATCTATTTTTCCCACCTCACTGTCCTCAATACCAGGCATGCCAGCATCACTGCCAGGCTTACCCATCTCTTCTGTAAAAGAGGAGAGGGAATGTTAGGTAGATAGATAAGTTGACCTTGCGTGGATGTATGAACTCCCTTTAAGACAGTAAGTGTGCAGTTCTTGAGAAACAAAAAGAGACAATGTAATAACCACACAATGGAAACCTCCCCAAGATTTATATCAGCAGTTTCTCTGGTAATGTTGTAACTGATTACATCTTTCAAAGTAGCGTCTGAGTGCACAGTAGTAAAAGGGCAAATACTCTGACTCAAATGAATCAGACAACTGTACCTTTCAGATCTGGGTTGTCATGCTGGCGAGTGGCCACAGTGTGGCGCTCTCCGACCACCTCCACACCAGTCGCTCCCTCTGCATGTCCACCCACAACTCCTGTCTTTCTGCTGTCCAACATACTCTGAAGAGTTATCAAAAGTGAGTCAGAGGGTTTAAGGAATGGAGTGGAAGTGGAAATAGGAATAGAAGCATATAGGGGATATTTCATGGAGATCAGATGGAGCTACCAGTACAGCTAGGCTGGCAAAAACCTCCCAATAACAGTAACGAGGAGATGCTACATTGGTGATTATATGGGCAGACAGCCTGGTTTTGGCACCACGTGAGCCATTTACTAAGGAGCCAACAGGTTACTCTAAGCATGATCAATGATCAATTATCAGTACTAACCCGTCTTAGTTTTGATGCCTCTTCCTCCAGGGTCTTCTTTGTTTCTTCATACTCGTCTTTTAGTTGTGCAATTTGACGCCCACACTGTAAACTACAATTATTACATACAGCCGTGAGTGTCACCCGCAGCCTTTTTTTTAACCCATTATCAGAAGTGATTAGTGGTTACAGGTTCCCAAAGCACACAGTATTGGTGTTTGAGCTCTCATAAAATTCTATAGAACAATAAAAACTGTAAATGTCTTACCAAAGTGAAATATCACTTTAATATTGCTGGCAGAAAAGATAATTGCTGACCTAATAGTCCCATTTAGGGGTACTTCCACCCATGAACCCTAATTCTAGTTAGAATTTCGCAGCCAATATTGAACAGTTGGAACAACAGGCAACAAGAGGCAAAGGATAAAATTTAAGTTGTCAGGGGTTGATACATTTGTACATTTATCACTAGTCTCTGAAAATGAGAAAGAAATGCAGAGATTCTGCTTTACTCCAAGGACTAAACTAGCCTTGCTGTCACAAAGACTGAAAGGGAAGGATTGCCATACCTCTCGTACTCCAGCCTTCTCTCCAAGGTGGTGCTATTCTTCTTCACCTCCCTCAGCTGCTCCTCCTGCTTCATGAACTCCAGCTTTAGCTCCTTTAGCTGCTCTGCTCACAGCAGCCCGCGCGCGCGCGCACACACACACACACACACACACACACACACACACACACACACACACACACACAACAAACTACACTTCATCATAAGGTTTCAGTCACTGTATCCTCCAGTGATCGACCCAGTTTATCAAATTGCTCTCAACTTACTTCTACTGACATGATGGATGTTAGAACTATTTTGTTG
>CABFOQ010019606.1:4371-22185 GCA_900660455.1 Gephyroberyx darwinii
AGAAGATTTAGCTTTGGGAATGAGCTCTTCCAGCACTACTTGACCCGGGTCAGATCCGGGCCCTTGTAGCTCCTGCAGCAGTATGGAGCCCATCGTCTACAGCCACGGGCCAACGGCATGCTAATACCGCGGCCCCTGAGACAGAAAAACATTCACTCATCTTTAATCTCAGTTATGAGATGATCAAACAAAAGGCTGGTCTGAGATCTGTACTTTGGGGGCTTACAGCACTGCTGGGGGCACACGGCTTATGAAAACAGATCCCTCCAGGTTTATGAAGACAACATGTTAAATGAGGGCGACCTAAGGCCACTGGGTTTCTGGACAGTTCTGGGAAACGTTATTATCTTGCAGTATTAATGTCCTCTTAAGGAATAACAGCTCGTACTGCCTCTCAGAGCAGCAATTACACAAATCATGTCGGAACATTTAGAGCAATTTCAAGAAAAATACCCAGCGAGACAAAACATAGTGCGTGCAGCTCATTGCCTGAAAATAGTTTTCTATAAATGATTTGACCTAATTCACACATAACAGCCTACACATAGACACCAGAAAACCAACGAAACAAAATGGCTTTACAGACGAGGGCTTTGGACTACAGGGATGGTTTTATTTCCATGTTCTTTCTCCCGGCTTTCTCGGATGACCTTCAGGTCACGGTTGTGTATATGGAAAATCTATCTCTTACGTCACGACCCCATCAGCACAGCTTTCTCTTGCATCGGTGTCACCCTCTATTTTTAAAATCAGCAAATGGCTGTAAGCTCACCGTGACGTCTGTGGTTATCATACAGTTAAGAAATCACTGCACACACATCACATTGCATCATGGGGTTTTGAAGGTCTATGTTTTACCCATGTGTATCTAATTCAAGTGTAGGCCAATGTAATCAGCTCCATCTGTTGTTACGCAACACGAACACATGCTGCCCACCTGCAGTCATGAGGAATAAGGGAATAAATGAAACCGCAACACAGCAAACGTCAATCTTGTGTTTGTCGCTGACCCTACTCGTCCTCAAGGTCCTGGCAGCCTCGGGGCCTGGCCACATACATGCTGTCCATCTGCCGCCAAGATCCTTTCTCCACGCACTGCACAGGTTTGACCTCTGGCCGGCCTGCCGAATGCAGCGCTGAACACCTTAGGCTCAAGACAAGAGCCTCTCTTTCATTGCGGGAACAAAGGGGTCCATTGAGACGACACTGGCCCGGACGTCAACAGCATCATTAACCCACGACTTCCCACAGTTACCTACGCATCAGACCCCAGAGGGCTTTGTGTACCCGAGCAAACTCATGACACACTATTTGATGATGTGAAAAAGCCGCTTCTGTGACGCTGTAATGGATCAAAGACAGAAACATGTTCCTTTACCTATTAACGCCTGAAACGAACTGAAGACCTTGGAGTCAATAAGTTCAACTGCGTCACAGCACTTTGTCTTTGTTCGCTGCTCTAAAAACCTATGAAGAAGTTGATCTTTAAACCTAAACCTTCCAGGCGATCTTGTGATCTATGCAAAAGTGTTGTAGACAAAATGTACTCAGGAAACCCTCATATTGCAGAAATGACCCAAAAACAGAGCGTGTAAACTCTACCCCATAGTTAGACTTTAAGGAGTTTGCGGTACCTGGGTGTGTGAGCCAAGGTGAAGCGCCTCTGCAAGGTGATGCCACGGTTCATCAGGAGCTTACGGATTAGCAGAGGAGAGTGGCAGGGGGAGTCACGAGGGGAGTCACGAGGGGAGTCACGAGGGGACATCCGAGGCGATCCGCAAGGCAAGTCGCCGGTGGACTGTGGCTTCTCGCTCATGCTGGCGTGTACGGGTTCCCTAAAACCTTCAACGATGCTGGGTTACGCTGACCTCTTTTGCAGCTCCCGCAGTCCGACAGGTGGCCCTCGAAGAAGTGGTGCAAAAGCCCTCAAAGGAATTCATAAAATACCTCTAAAGTCTGTTTAGTAACGATGCGATTCATTTTCAGAGAGATTCTTATGGGAGCCTATGAAGTCCACTTTCCTTTACAGCTTGAGAACCTTCCTCACCTTGCTGAACAGAGTTGTCTGCAAGCACCGTTGATGGACACGGACACAAGTGCTGGGATCGTGGGCCCTCCCCTCAGCGGTAAGCTCTGTTTACATAGCACCGAGCCCTTCCCCCCCATCCTGCCTAAATTTGGCGAGGCCTGAATTATAGTGGGGTTAGCTGGTGCCACGGGTGAGTTAGCTGCCTCCAGCCTCTCTTCATGCAAGAGCAGACCGCCGAGCACCAAGCGCACCAGTTTACTTTACTTTACTACTTTACTATTTCCTCTCTCAGTCCATCTGTGTATAAACATTAACCAGTGATTACAGCTCTGCTTGTGTGGACACATGCCAGGGCTGCTGCGCTGAGATGCTGCAGCCTGGGTGGATCTTTCGTTGTGCTAGTCAGCGGGGCTCGGCTCCAACTCTGCAGAGAGAGCTAGCTTGAGATAAAAGATGAGAAGAGCACTGGAAATGTCACTGAGACTTTCATTGGTATCTCCAGTGAATAGTGCTTTCCCCATGGGGCCGAGGGGTGATGGAAAAAGAGAGACCAGCTAGAGTTTCATCTTTGACCCGTAGTGGGCCAGTGACCCAAACCTCCTCTCTCGAAAACAAGACCTCTTCAATTCAGCCAAAATACACAGATTGGAGTCTTAAATCTGCTTGTACCTAAACTGTTCCCTGATCAGTATCGTGCTGTGAATACATCTAAGGTCAAACAACTCACCTTGCATATAACTTACGTTCCCAGTCGACTCCTGTCAAAAATCTAACGGACAGGTTTAAGTTCTGGTGGGTTTTTCTTTCTGAAGGTCATAAACGTTGTCTGCGGTCGGCTGAATGTATGTATGAATAGGAGAAGCCTGAGAGTTTGTCTTGATGCTTATCACTGACTCTGCTGACAGCAGACATAACCAAATATGACCCCTGACCCCTGAGTACACATGCTTCTGTATTACATTCCAGTCCCCAACGCTGAGAATAGATTGAGCAACTGTAACTGAGAAATGTATGTACTGTACTCTTCCCAGAGATCACCTGTCAATCAAACAGTGTGTCCAGTACTGTGACGTCTTTCTCCTTGGATTTTCTGTTGATGGAGTTTGAGTTCCTGTAGGTGGCGCTCTTTTCTTTGTCTGTTCAGCCACGGTGGCTATCGCTGCTCATGCTAACTACCCAGTTCTTCTTCTGTTGAAACGTAGAACGCATCACTTCCTGTCTCCAGAGGGTTTCTCCCAGGAAAGACCTACCTGACAGCTTCATGACCTGGTAGAGGATGATCACTGTTGAGGTCCAGAGATCAGAGAGAGGGGAGCAGAACACTTTTATTTATATGAAAATGTCTCAGATTTAAGCCATTCTTTGCTCCTCTCTTTATTTAAAAGAACAAAAATGTCTCAATGGTTGGCCAAGAACAAAACATGCCCAGCAGTAATTATCCAGTGAGGTATAATGGCTCTTTGTCTCTCTGTATCCATTTTATGAAGCATAAAGTAGTGTGGTGGATGGGCCGTCGAGTGCTGATTTAATACAGGAGGGGTCACGAGGGGTCACTGCAATGAGCTCACTAACCAAAACACAGCTGCTGTGCGACGTGCTGCCAAATGAAACCAGCAGATGGTGCTGTCTCAGCTTTGCATGTGAACGCCCACACAACTCAAACACACACATGCCCACACACATCGATGCACAAACCCTAGATAAAAAACAAAACGCCAACACATGCCCAGGGAATTACAGACCAGAAACCAGACACGCGAAGGAGGAACACTTGGAGAAATTCAACCTCGGGGCGTCATTTATCCTGCTTTATCCAAAGAACCTCACAGCACCATACATCGTCAGCATGGGTGCCTCCCTAAACCCAGCAACTGTCCAAGCCACTTGCTGACACAGTATATCATTAACCGTACGACTGAATGATTGGTGGGTTGAGTGAAACTTCAACAAAGGCAACTTGGAGAATTGAAAAGACAAGAAGCTGTCAGCTGCGTGGGCCCAGTCAATCAAACCGCTGGTGTTATGAGTCAATAGGGAGGAACGCCGAGGAGCCGAACCCTGCGTCTTTTCAAAAATGACTAATGCCAGGATATGTGGAGCTATTTATTCGACTGAGTCACATACCCTTCCTCCAACCACCCCCAACAATGGATCAGACACACACACACACACACACACACACAACCAGTCAGGACCTGAGACACACACATTCATTTTCAAAACACACCGACACACTTGCGTCAGACACCTCAACGGCGCCGGAGCCTTTGGAGTCGCCAGTCGCCGCTTCATCCACTAAGTCCCGGCGTGCTGTAGGAGGAACCGCTCTGCAGCGCCTCCCACATACCCACCCAAGGACTCTGACAATAAAGGAATGGAAACAACAACATCAATACGATTTCATTAAATTAGCACCCTTCTCTCTTCCTGAGCTCCTCAAAGCTCCTCTCTCAAGGCCGCCATTGAACAGAGACTTTCTTCTTCAGTGTGTGTATTTCCAGCAGTGGAGCTTCCATCATCAATGACCCATGCTTTTCAGAGGGGGGGGGTGTAATAGTGTAATAGGTGGTTCAGGGTAATAGTTCAGGGTCAACACAACAACATATCCACAGTATTGTCAAGGCTCAAGCGGAATCAGACAGAAATGCTGTGACTGATACACAAATATTTTCAACATTTCATTTTATTTGATATTTCACAACAGAGAGAGAGACAGGAAGGATTTGAAGAGAGAGAGAGAGAGTGGTGGAGGACGTCCTGATGACACATCGACGGTTACAAAAACATTATTTTAGATTAAAGCTGCAATATGAAACTTTTTCACTATAAATAAATAGGATATATTCTACTTCCCCTGTTTGCCTGAAATTGGCTTTTCAATGATTTTGGGACGTTTAGGGGCGTCTACCATTTGCTGTGGGTGTGGCCAGTAGTGAGCTAGTTGTGGCTATCAAAGTGAGGCTAGCAGCCACAGAGCAGGAAGTCACAGCAACAACAACAATGGAGGAAAGCAGGAAGAGAAGAAAGAAACACGGTGATCAGAGTTGATTCATTATGTCCGTCTGCTTCTTCCATGCCTGTGGCGGCTGTTGTTGTTTTCAGCGTCCTACAGTTGCTTATATAAAGCAAAGACATCTAAATGATTCACTCCAGCTGTCACATTCAGCCTTTTCACCGTGCAGATTAATCTACAGCATTAACTATTAATGTTGCCTCCAGGGGGGACTGGTGACATCTGAACATATTCATCAGTGAGCTGCCATCGCTCCCTGGCTCTTATTTTGCCTGTAATTTTGGTGATCCAGGAATTTAAGCAGCATCTACTACTGGACTCCTTGTACGTCTCTGGATAAGAACGATGGTCAAATGCCCAAATGTAATCTAATGAAGAAGATAAAAGTGCAAAGACAGATAAGATAAGGGTGTGGAGTCGGGAGGGCTGCACGTCTCTGCCAGGTGAATTACCACAGTGCGTCGTTACACTCGACCAGATGGAGCGGCCGAATCCCAGCCAGCTCCTGGAGGAAGAAGAGCCAGGAACTTTCTAGACTAGTCGCTCTAGACGAGGCCAAGAGCTGGGATCTGATCCGATGTCCAACACGACTATAGCTCACATTTCCTCATTCATATCTGTCTGTGTCCAAATGCCCCACCTTCGGTTCAACAGATGATAGAGGCTGGTTAGTTAATAGACTTAGTGACTGGATCTAGACAGGCTGAAGTTGAGATTATGAACAAATTTGACATTTCCAACTTTTCCAGGCCTGCGCTGAGGGAGGCCTAGGTGGGAGAAATGTGGAGAAACGGTCCACTGTTGCACCTTATTCCTCATTACCGAGAAAACAGCAGACTTTTACTTCAGTGGTGCATTTGGACTGAGCGTTTGATTATTTTTGGATTCATGTGATGGTTGGCAGGCATAGAAATGATTAAAAATACATTTAAAACACAAAGGATGAGTCATTCATAAATTTAGGACACTTAGCAACACTACCAGTCTTAAAGGTTGCTGGAAATCCAAAATGACTCATTCGTCCTATTTTCCAGTTGGTATTTAGTGCCGACAGCCAATTACGATGATAAAGATAAGCACAACAGAAAGCACAAAGCTGGATGTAAACATACAGCAGCTTCCCCCCCTCCAACAAATTAGGTGGATAATTTGTGGGGTGGCAATGGGTGGCCATGGTGGCCATGGTGGCCACCGTGGAGCGAAACTCTCCAAATCTCACTCCAGCCAGGTACCCAAAGTTGGCAACCCTGCTCTAACCTCTGCTAAAGGATGCATTCATTTGCTGCAAGATGTAACCTATCGCTACAGTGACTTGATTAGGTTAGCTACATGGAAATAAGACAGGGTGAGATGGAGAAAGAACAGACCAACTCAGAGAGAGAGAACCCCCCACTGACCACTGGCCCAAGTGGACCTCCAGGTATCAGAATCAGGATCACCTTTAATCCCCAAGGTACATTACATGTACTCGGAATTTCACTTGGTGTTCGTCGTGCAGTTCAGTTCGTATACCAACTCTCTCACACATATACTTGAATTGTACTTCAGTTTTGCCCAATCTGATACAGCGGCAATGTTTCCATGCAGCCTAATAATCCATGAGTAGACTGATTCACGCCACTCTGACTGAAATTACCTCATATAAACTTCTACTGGAGTAGAATAAGGTGAACGGCCACAAGTCTGTTACCTTTCTAAGCAGATTGAAGGGCCTGGATCATCCGTTAGATGGAGAATGGGGAAAATAGTTTAACTTCATGTCTGATCTTGATTGTTATAAATCTCTGCTGGGTAGCATGATTGAAGTTGCTTATTTTTCTTCAGACATTTCCAAATCAAGAGCCGGTGGATCAGTCCAGCCACGCCTGAAACTCTTTCCCAGGACACTCCAGGGCGACAGGCGAAGAAACTTTCCAGCCTCGTGGTACACTATACACTCATGGCTAGCATACTCACAGAGCCAGGACTCTGTGTACTGTTACGCATGCAGACACTTTGGCCTCCCAAACACAGAGTCAGTGTTTACTTCAGCCTTGGGATATAAGAACTGGAAAAAGGCAACATTCAGAGATGGAGGGTTTGCTGTACATGCAAAGGGAGAGGCACACACAAATGCAATGATGGCTTGGAAGGAATTTGAGAGAGGAGAAAAAGCTAATACACCTTTAATGAGTACCTTAACTAAAGAACACAGTAAGCAGATACAGGAAAATCGTACCTATATAGAAAGTGTAGCTGAAGTCTTACTGTTAACTGCAACCCAAAATATATCACAAAGCGGTCATAGGGAGGCAAGAGATGCAGACAACAGGGAAAAGTTCTCGGCTATATTGGATGCGATTGGTAACCATGACCCAAGTGTTAAAAAGGGGCTCGCAATGGAAAATACACAAGCCACCAAATTCAGAGTGAAATTTTGGATAATTTAGCAGAAATGGTACACTCCTGCATCATAAATGAGGCCAAAGCAAGTGAGGTCTTTGCCCTGATGGCAGGTGAAACTAAAGACACAAAAAAGAAGGAACAGATCTCTTTAGTGCTTAGGTATTATTACAGGGGAGCTGTAAACCACCTCCATGCTGCAGGACTGACAGAAAAAATAATCCAGGTCCTTGAGAGATATGACCTGGAGTACAGAAGAACCTGGTTGGGCAAGCCTACGATGGTTCTGGCATGAGTGGCAAGCACTCCGGCGTTCAATCTCATATTAAGGAGGTGGAAAAGCAGAACTTTTATGTCCACTGTCATGCTCATAGCCTTAACCTGGGTCTTGTTGACAGTCAAAGCAGTCCCACAACCTGAATGCTTCTTTGCGTTTTTGCAGAGACTATATGTATTTCAGTTTGGCTCTTATGTTCACACCAAGTGGCGTAACATACAGAAATAAATGTATGACAAAGCACCCAGAGAGCTTCAAAGATTAAGTGAAACAAGGTGGGCCTGCCAGCATATGGCTTGCTGTACTGGACCTAATAGACTACCTGCTATTATCTGTGTCCTTGAGGAAATAGCTGCAGAAAACAGCGGAGATAGAACTGTTGATGCATGGGGCTGATCGCTCACATTGACCTGCAGTTCATTGGACATTTGGTGACATGCACTAAGGTTTTTGGTGATGCAAGATGTCTCTCTGACATTCTTCAGTCTCCATCTCTTGATTTAGGTTCAGCTGTGGATCTAGTTGAATTCTATCCTGTCCTTGATAACATGCTGAGTGAGCTAAACAGACGATCCTCAAAACCAAATTGTGAAATAATGATGGGTATCCAAGCCTTAAATCCTGCAAGTACATTTTGCCAAGAGGAGACTCTATTTTCATTTGCCTCTATTTATGAATGCAACATAGAAGACCTCAGACATGAGGTACACCAAATGAAAAGAATCCTAGAGAGGAAAGTGAAATCTGGCATACAGAAACCTTCTAGCATAGCAGATCTCACCACGATCATTGAACCATTTAAAGAGGTATTCCATGAGCTCTTCAGATTTTGCAAAATTGCCATTGCCATACCTGTGAGTACTGTTGCCTGTGAACGCAGCTTTTCCAAGCTTAAGCTGGTTAAGACCTACCTGAGATCTACCATGGATGATGAAAGACTGAGCAATCTGGGTGTTTTAAGTGTGGAGTCTAGACGAGCAAAGTCCCTGGACTTGGATGATTTTTTGGATCGCTTTGCTACAAACCACAATAATCGCAGAATACAGCTAAGCTGAATGTGTGACACAGTCACGTCATATGTACAGTGCCTTGCAAAAGTATTCACCCCCCTTGGCATTTTTCCCATTTTGTTGCATTACAACCTGGAATTAAAATGCATTTTTATTTGGATTTTATGTAATGGACCTACACAAAATAGTCCAAATTGGTGAAGTGAAATGAAAAAATTATAAAAAATAAAAAACTGAAAAGTGGTGCGTGCATATGTATTCACCCCCTTTGCTATGAAACCTCTAAATAAGATCTGGTGCAACCAATTACCTTCAGAAGTCGCATAATCAGTTAAATAAAGTCCACCTGTGTGTCACATGATCAGTCATATGATCTCAGTATATATACACACCTGTTCTGAAAGGCCCCAGAGTCTGCAACACCACTAAGCAAGGGGAACCACCAAGCAAGCGGCACCATGAAGACCAAGGAGCTCTCCAAACAGGTTAGGGACAAAGTTGTGGAGAAGTATAGATGAGGGTTGGGTTATAAAAAAATATCCCAAACTTTGAACATCCCACGGAGCACCATTAAATCCATTATTACAAAATGGAAAGAATATGGCACAAACCTGCCAAGAGAGGGCCGCCCACCAAAACCCACGGACCGGGCAAGGAGGCAACAAAGAGACCAAAGATAACTCCGAAGGAGCTGGAAAGCTCCACAGCGGAGATTGGAGTATCTGTCCACAGGACCACTTTAAGCCGTGCACTCCACAGAGCTGGGCTTTATGGAAGAGCTATTGCTTAAAGAAAAAACTAAGAAAACACATTTGGAGTTCGCCAAAAGGCATGTGGGAGACTCCCCAAACATATGGAAGAAGGTACTCTGGTGAGATGAGACTAAAATTTAACTTTTTGGCCATCAAGGAAAATGCTATGTCTGGCACAAACCCAACACCTCATATCACCCCGAGAACACCATCCCCACAGTGAAGCATGGTGGTGGCAGCATTGTGATGTGGGGATGTTTTTCATCGGCAGGGACTGGGAAAGTGGATGGATGCCGGTAAATACAGGGAAATTCTTGAGGAAAACCTGTTCCAGTCTTCCAGAGATTTGAGACTGGGACGGACATTCACCTTCCAGCAGGACGACAACCCTTAGCATGCTGCTAAAGCAACACTCAAGTGGTTTAAGGGGAAACATTGAAATGTCTTGGGATGGCCTAGTCAAAGCCCAGACTTCAATCCCATTGAGAATCTGTGGTATGATTTTAAGATTGCTGTACACCAGCAGAACTCATCCAACTTGAAGGAGCTGGAGCAGTTTGCCTTGAAGAATGGGCAAAAATCCCAGTGGCTAGATGCACCAAGCTTATAGAGACACACCCCAAGAGACTTGCAGCTATAACTGCTGCAAAAGGGAGGGCTCTACAAAGTATTGACTTTGGGGGGGTGAATAGTTATGCACACTCACGTTTTGTGTTTTTTTGTCTTATTTCTTGTTTGTTTCACAATACAAAATATTTTGCATCTTCAAAGTGGTAGGCATGTTGTGTAAATCAAATGATACAAACCATGAAAAAAATCCATTTTAATTCCAGGTTGTAAGGCAACAAAAACGGAAAAAAGCCAAGGGGGGTGAATACTTTTGCAAGGCACAGCATATGTTGCAGACAGGGGGATTCAAAAGGGAATATTATTGCCTTTGAGCATTAGTTTGAGACAGGTGGATCCAAAAGAAAATACCTTATTGCCTGTTGGCATTATAGAGTTTTGCATAATTGCAAAAACTCTATAATGTCTCAATAATAACTATAACTGTCTCAAACTAATGCTCAAAGGCAATAATATTCCCTTTGTGTTTTGACAATGAATAATAAGTGAAGTTTACTTTTTCAGTGCTAGCTCAGAGGGCCACAGTTTTTCAAACAGACCTCAAATGTAAAAGTTGAGACCCACTAGCACTTATGTCAAAGCAAAAGACGTATCAAAGTTTGAATTCAGTATGAACACAATAGAGGCCTTTCACAGAATGCTTATAATGCCCATTTATCCTCCATGTTGGAAGAAACAACGGTTGCTCTGTGTTGATATAGGAGATATATATCAACATAAATGTAATAATTTGGTGTCTAATTACTGGATCTTGTAAACAAGTCACAGTGGAACAGTACTTTCATGCTTTTCCATGTTTTACCTACTCTACCACTGCACAGAAATGAGGCATTTTCTTTTGAAAGTGGTTACTAATGGTTACAGGCGGCCATGCTGGAAGAAAGAGAACTATACAAACACTGTGCAAGGCCTCTATTGTCAGTCTTTTAAGGGCTATTGTGATTTACTTTCAAAAGTTTTTGCAGCGTTTTGAGATGTGACATTTATTGTGAGCCAAGAATTCTTGGTTTTATGTATGTTGACTAGATTTATTGGTTACATGTAATGTAATCTGACTTTGATTAAAAAACTCCTTTTGTTTATGTATCTGTCTGTGTCTCTGTATCCCTGATGATACAGCGGTGGAGAATGAGTTCATAGTGCTGCTGAGCACCATAAGCTGAGCTGAACATCTGCTCTCAGAACAGTAGTAATACTCTGTAGCTTGGGACACTTGTACTTTGTACCTATAGTGTAAGCTTCTTACACTATACCTGCACTACTTCACCTGCAGGAATAAGAAAACACTGGATACACTGAATATTATTTGATCTATTCCACCACTGCCTGAATTCCAAATAATGTAGAGTTATGTGTTGTAGGTGTCTAAAATAGCCCCTTATTTTCTAGTTAGATGCATTTTTATGTCCATATAATAGTGATTTCTGTGCCACCCCAAAATGAGCACTGATCCCTGGCCTGGCCACCCCATTGGATCCGCCAGTGCTCCCCCCTGCCCTGCTGGTGTCCGTGGACAGAGAAGAGAACAGGGACAAGAGGCTCACAGTGTCACTGTCACATTGAACCATCAATCAAAAACAATGTCAAACAATAGATCATCATTGTAGTGGAACAGCACTGATCAGCTCGTCTGACCTAAACTACTATACTATACTATACCATTCTATAATACACTGTACTATACTACATTATACCATAACTATTCAGACCAATATAATGTACTACCACACTATATTATACGGTGCCATACAGCGATACGATGCGATGCGATGCGATGCGATGCGATGCGATGCGATGCGATGCGATGCGATGCGATACGATACGATACTCTTAGATCAGCATCTTGCCCATTGTGATGTTTGGTCCAACAAAAAACTAAACCACTTCACCATGTCTGCATGCTTTATATATTGCAGCCACATGATTGGCTGTTTGGAGGAGCAGGATATTTGCGTTAACGAGCAGGAGTACCTAATAAAGTGGCCGGAGAGTTTATCTACTCTACTGACCCTTTCACCTGAGAATCTCACACCCAAACTTTTGCGTTGCGTCACGTTGAGTTGGGTGATGATGAATGTCTGGGCCAGACTGTCGGCTGGAGAAAGGCTCTGCCCTGGCAGCCTTCATCACACCGCATCAGATCTAACCGTCTGTTTGTCATGGTCTCCAGCGTCTCCTAGGCAACAGGGAGCTCCGCCACAGCAGACACAGTGCTGTTATTCAACCAGGACGTCAGCCGAGGCTCTAGCTCAGCTCGACAACCTTGCCTGCACCTGGATCTGCTGCTACAGAGCTGGTTCAGTTAAACGGGTCTGAGATCTGAAAATAACTAATGGTGGGAAAAAAATGGATCTGGACCTGGAATTAGAGCGTAATTGAAGGGGAAATTCTCAGTTTACGCCACTGCTGCACACAGCTTGCTTTTAAGTTGCTTGAAAGTTAGAAAGTTAGTAAGTGTTCAGGTGTTCAGACATTACATGTTGATATCTCCAATATTACTATACTTCTATTACACTCTAAATAATAAAAAGGCTTTGAGGAACTTTTAGCTGCTCTTCAGATTGCAAACATAAGGGAACCTCAGACGGTTCCTTGAGGAACCCCTTCATAAAGGGTTCGGAAACCCAGACTCCCATATGTTAGAACCACTAACATATAGGAGTTCTTCAAGGAACCCTTTAGGGATAGTATTTCTAGTGAGGAACCCTGAAGCCCCATTTGGACTGGATTAGTTTTACAGGGCAACATGGGTAATAAAATATTTGCTTCAGTAATTCTACTCATCGATCTGTGTTGACACTCCCTTTCCTAATGAACTGTTGGCTTCACAGCACTTCCGAGTGTGGGAAAAAAGACGTTTCCCTGCCCAGCCAAGTGACTAGTAAGACGACCTTTGAAAATGCGATGCTTTGGTGCGGTTATTCTCCGCCCTCTTATCTTCCTCTCACCTGATCACATCTCATTTTCGACCACAAGCTGAAGTTGCTGCCTACAACTTTTGCAGGGCAGAGCTGTGCTACCAGCCTGCGACTGCCACTGCTAGCATCTCCAAATCCATCGGGCAGCTTTAGAGACCCGTTTAGCCGACCAGCCAGTTAGGGCTCCACATGACGAGAGTGGTGAGAACAGAGAGAAGAAAGAGGGCTGCTGACACCAAAGCCTCTTCATTGATAATGTTCCAGGCAGTGCTTGGATTACCTCACCCCCTACCTCAGTGCAGGAGCTGATGCAGCACCACGGAGGCCAGGTTTTATTATTTCTGTGGCCAGTTGGAGGAGGGTTTCAGTCTAAAACGTACATCCATTTTGGTTTCTTGCACAATATTGTAAAAATATGTGGTTACATCCTGTAAAATGTTACTAGTTTGTAAGCAAAGGGCTTAAGATACCGTCTAATTTCAATAAGACTTAAAAGGTGTCTAAAGGTAATCTACAGAGACTGAGGGAAAAATTAAATGAACTGAAACCTGTAGAAAACCGTCCAGGATAAGAGCCCCCCTCTCTCTCAAAAGGTGATCATTTCCCACGACAGGGAAGGAAAAGGAGCAAAGTTGTCGTACTGCCAGGCTGATCCAGTGTCAGTCTACAGGATGTTCATTCCTCTCGTTCCTCTCTCCCTTTCAAAAGGTGCAAGAAACCTTTCTGCGTTGACTCTTTGAAACACCGTCATCTGGGGCTTCTGGGTATTCGGGCATTGAGTCTAATCAAGGCAGCTGAGGCACACAACAAAACATGTTCACTAAATGAGCAGAGCAGAAAATACTGCCGGTCCTCCTCGACGCAGCTGAAGCCTTTTAACCTGCAGCAGGCTTTTAATTGATGCTCATATCCAGAGAAGCAGGCAGGTTTAGTATCGCACTCAAGGGCCCTTCAACAGGACACATGGCTGAAGGGCTCAAACCTGTGACTCTTCCATTATGGATGGCCACTCGAACCACTTGGCCAACCTGCATTTGGCTGAGAATACCAGTAGGTTTCTAGTGTTAGACCGATATATCAGGTCAATATTGGCCTTTTATTAAAAACTGGATATCAATATCTACCACAGCATACGTTGATTATTATTTTATATCAGAGAAGTCATCCAATCATTCCAAACCTGCTAACCAGCCTAACACTATTCATTAGTCTGATTTTAATGGAGAGTTTTAGTGTCCATGATGGTCTAAATGCTGTTTCAGAGGCTTTTCACCCCCGAAGAGAAGAAACTCCGGGGGAACAGACTGAATTTTGGAATTTTTGGAATTTCTTTGGCACAAAAATGCTCAGATCTAAAGATTATTAGTTTATAGTGATTATTTCATATTGGTGTCAGGTCAGATCCAACAATATTGGTATTGGTGTCGACTTTCAATACCCATTGTAATTCTGCTCCAAACAACCGGACGACTGAGTCTATCTGCGTTCACTGCATTCGAGTAAATTGGTGTGCTGCACCAGTAATGTCCTGCCATGCCGTCATACTGGTCACAAATATCATAGGTAACAGAGCCTTTTCTTACCGGGCTCCCTATCTCTGGAACAGTCTGCCTGCCTCAGTCAGAGAGGCAGGCTCTATCCAAGTCTTTAAGTCAAGGCTAAAAACCCATTTATTCTCTGTATCATTTGACCAGCCCTGAGGGAGTGGCTCAGTCTCTTCTCAGAGTAAGGCTAGACCAGTTAGCTCATAGCTCAGGGTCCTGATGGATACTAGCATCCTGCCTACATGTCCTATTCTCCTGGTCTAGCTGCTCCTGTCCACTGATGCCGGCCATGTCTGTCTGTGTGAGTGAGAGTGTGTATGGGTGTGTGTGGGTGTGTCTCCTATCTGTTCCAGGCTGCAGCTCGGCAGAGTTAGCATCTGCGTCCTAAAAGGTTTTGTGGGTTTTTCCTTGTCCTCTGTGAGGGTCCAAGGCTGGGGGATGTCGTGTCCTGACCATTTATTGACCACATTTCCATTCTCTTACTACCCAGCTACAGACAAAGACTTAAACAGGATAAACCGGTTCCAAGAATAGTCCAGCAATGAGAAAGGCCAACAAAATCACCAAGGACCCCAGCCACCCAGCACACTCACTGTTCACCCTGCTACCGTCTGGCAGACGGTAGCAGGAGCGGTCAGTCACGCACTTCACGACTGAAGGACAGTTTCTACCTACAGGCCATCAGGCTACTGAACCGCTGAACTATACCTCATACCCACGTCACTTTATGAACAATACTTAAATGCACTTGCACTTTAAACCTGCACATCTGTATCTGTATCACTAGATCATTCATGTTTGCCAAACCTGCTGCTTTTCATATTTAGCCCTTAATCTGTTTTATTGCTACTTTAATTTTATTCTGTTTTATCTTTTTTATATACTAGATGTGTGATTCATGTGTACCTACCATGTTGGAATGTGCCTCATCCAAAACATTTCATTGTACAGTATGACTGTAAGTGATGCTGCACATTTGACAATAAATGACTTGAACTTGAACTTGTTTTACTGTGAAGACCTTAGAGACTGTAACGTGATTAAGGGCGGTACAAATAAAATGACAGAGGTGAAGTTAGGACGTCCAAAGTCCTCTCACATGGGTGAACCTATTTAAAGGCAGGGATATCTAAAGTTGTTACACAATGGCTTCAACACTGAAGCATTTGTTTCACTCTTTCCAATTACAACAATTATTTTGTAAGCCACGACTCTCCGAGACTCTCCGAGACTCTCCGAGACTCTCCGAGACTCTCCGAGACTCTCCGAGACTCTCCGAAACTCTGGACGTCCTTTGGAGTACGGAGGCTCTTTCATAACAACACAGAACAACGTCCTTGAGAAAACGAAGCCTTGCATCACAAAAGCGTGAAATATCCTCAGGAATCTGAATTCACTGAGGATAAATTAATAAATAACTTCTGACAAGAGAATGAATGTTTTGAAGGAACCAGGGCAGATGTTAATCAGAGTAAAACCTTGAGCGTTTCGTCTAACGAGATGATTCAATTCAGACGCCGGAGACGTTAGCACGTTGTCGGAGCAGGATTGCGTCACAGGACCAATTTGCCGCATTTAGAAGCGCCGTATGTTCCCCGGCGCGCCGCGACGCCGGATATTGAGGGAAGGAGCACCAGGACGCGTTCGCAGCGTGAGGTGTGAAGGACAGCGAGGCAGAACGGAGCGTTCGTTAACGTCCACGGCTCCCGGGAACCACATCTGCTCTGGCTTCCATTTACACTTCAAATCATCAAAGGCAGCGACAGCCTGCCAGGCGGAGCAGATTTAAACTGAATTACATTCACATCCGCCTGGCGCAAACACTTCCTGTGTCCTTTATATCATGAAAATGAGAGTTGATGAAGGACACGTGTGCTTTTGTTAAAGTTTATAATCAGAGCCGCTCCAACCAAGGTCACCGGTTTGAATCCTGGACTGGCCGAAGAAATCAAACGCCCCCCCCCTCGCCCTCAACAACTACTGTTGATGTGCCATTGAGCACCGAAGCCCAAACTGCTGCAGTGAGCTGCTCAGTGGCCACCAGTAGCAGACTGAGGTCGTACTGGGCAGCTCCCAGCACTAAACCACTAAGGAGCATCTTTCTGTGTTTACCTGGTTCATTTGATCCATTCATTACATTTTCAAAAGTACCGTTCCTTCCAACACCCAATAGACGTTATTCTATACTCCTGTATTATTCCTGCCGAATGCACTCAGAGAAAGGTGAAGCATCCAGACGCTGCATTCACTGGAAACTACGGAGACAACTACGAGACAAACCACAACAAATGGGAATGTATGGCGAATCCTTCCGACGGTCCCAAGGTGCTGTTCATTGATAATGTTTCAACCAGAAGGTCACGTTTTGTTTCCCTCTCTGGATGAAGACCCAGAGGGGGAATATGAAGCCGGCTGTCACCTAAAGGTCACATCAGGCGGCTCTCAGCTTCTAGGAGGGGAATTTGTATTCTGACGTCAGTTTCTCTAGTTTGAGCTCAAAGGAATGGGCTGACATTTAGAAGCTATTTTTCTTCACCAGACATGAAAAAAAATGTGATAAATGTAGAAAACATATGTCACATTTGTCACATTTGTCAGCTGGCATAAAACTGGTTTGTTAGCCTTGCTGTGTGTTAGCCTTGTTAGCCTAGCATTCCTTATTCAAACCTGTAGCTAGCTGTAACTAGCTTGTTAGTTAGCAGCTAGGGACCACTGGTTTCCAGGAATGAAGAAGCTGGTGAAGAAACATAAAAGACGCAAAGTGAACTGAAGTGTTGCTGAACTACATTTAACCAGGAGGATGAAAGCACCTGAACGCAGCTTGCCACGTTTTTATGTATAACATGCATCATGCTGAGCAGCATCAAGCTGACAGGTGATACTAAGGTGATACTAAGGTGATATTAAGGTGATATTAAGGTGATACTAAGGTGATACTAAGGTGATATTAAGGTGATATTAAGGTGATACTAAGGTGATACTAAGGTGATATTAAGGTGATATTAAGGTGATACTAAGGTGATACTAAGGTGATACTAAGGTGATATTAAGGTGATACTAAGGTGATATTAAGGTGATACTAAGGTGATACTAAGGTGATACTAAGGTGATACTAAGACAGGGTCTTTTAAGGGGGAAGAAATAAATAAATACTTAACTTAATAATAATACTCATAATTTCTCATGTTTCCTTATCTTCATAGTTCAC
Organism: Gephyroberyx darwinii; assembly: GCA_900660455.1. Taxonomy (NCBI): domain Eukaryota; kingdom Metazoa; phylum Chordata; class Actinopteri; order Trachichthyiformes; family Trachichthyidae; genus Gephyroberyx; species Gephyroberyx darwinii. The sequence continues at coordinate 22,132 of CABFOQ010019606.1, forward strand.
CAAATCTTTATTTACCACTACATCACTGCCTTCAGCTACATCAAACCCCCCCCC
>CABFOQ010019607.1:0-11007 GCA_900660455.1 Gephyroberyx darwinii
TTACTACTACTGATGATGATGATGATAATTGATAATGATGATAATTACTAATAATTAATGATAATTACTGTTATTTATCATAATACCCTAAAAGCTGCCTGTCCTCAAAGAGAAGGAACATGTCTTTGAGGTATGGAGTACATTTAATATTCAGCCAACCAGACTGGAGTATTGCTTCTGTCCACACTGTGTGTGTGTGTGTGTGTGTGTGTGTGTGTGTGTGTGTGTGTGTGTGTGTGTGTGTGTGTGTGTGTGTGTGTGTGTGTGTGTGTGGCTTATTTTTCCATTATCTACTTGATAGATTCCAGCAAATCCTACCCAGAAATTGCATTTCCTCACCCAGGCCGACCAGTCTCTGCTGAGGGAAATTGAAGCAAGCACAAGACAATGTGGGAAATATTCAGTTCACAAAGTTGAACCCGTACACTTGAATTGGGGCTGTGACTTCAGTTGATGGATTCTGTTCCTTCAACAGACTTTCTTTGAAGTGCTATAGCCCCAGGTTATGTCTTTCTGAAGTTGGACGCGATGTGCTGGATAACTTCACAAATGCCACCCTGAATGGCCAGGTGGCATTTCCTAATAGGAGAATCCCATGCTATTTATCACATTTAGAAGCAATATAAAGGGAGCTTACTGCTGTGTAATGATAGTCCTCCCCAGTATAAGATGGCTGCCATAAGAATCTGATATCTTCATGGAAGTGAGGATTTCATTATGTATTGGAAATGCATGAGACGTAAAGATTTCCAACACAAATGGCCGTTGTAATGTTCATTGCAATGATGACTTTGCCTTGATAATTCAATATACCCATACTCATCTTTCTAACAACTTTTAGCAAATATTATATGGCTTTATACTGTGTGAGCCAAATGACCACTCTTGTATATATCAACAGGTAGAGTGTGGCACTAGTGCATTGGGGCAAGAGGTAGTTTTCTACAGTTTTAAGTAAAATATGCTGTAATTACAACAAGAAATGTATTTATCATGCAAATACCTTTAAATTGTACTGTCAGTGTAAAAAATCATCAAGAAAATCAATCAAAACTCAATTGTTATATTATAAGAATGTTGATTTGACTACATTTTTACATCCATTTTCGGCATTTGTTTTGCTTTCACATTATTTACATTATCTTGAATATTTCCTGAACTTGCCTGGAGGTCAGTGTCTACATTACTTGAACAAGTTGAATATGTCCTTGTTTATTATTAGGCTTTAGGCTTTAGGCAATTAGGCTTTATAAGTGTGCAGAAGCAGGACGTTATCTGAAAAATAAGCGAGAAAGGCTTCAGTTATTGTTGTTTGTGATGAACTTAAACTTAATGCAAATATGTCTTTGTTTGTAGCCTAACTTGTGTCAGGCAGCAAAGCGTCATATAGATGATTCTGGATTTGTGGATTAGGCCTGTCAAATTGTTTAAATTATAATGATGTCCTTGTCCTTGTTCCCAGTATCTTTTCCACTACATGTTGCAAAACTAAAAAAGGTTGTTACTTTGATCCATCTGAGACCCTGCAGTATGATCTAGAACTGATATATAAAATTGATCCCATCCTATATATATTGACCTATATATAATATAATATAATATAATAAATTTGTCATAATACAATTATGTATTATAATAATATATAGTAATACCGATATGTAATACTTGCAGTATGTAATGATGTCATAATAATTAAATAAAATAGTATTATATTATATTATATTATAAAAAAAAGTTCTTGATGATTTGTAAAAACGCATCATCGGTTAGGGTGCCGCGTTCTATGTAGCCCGGTTTCACTGAATCCAGATCAGATTTAGTTTTCCTGTTCAAATGTCAAAATGTGAGGATCTCATCCACAATCTGATCCCAGATCTGTCCTCATTCAGCTCCAGCGCGGCTTTTTCTCCCAAGCTGTCGTATGTTGATGACGTCAAGGTAATGGCCGCTCTCGCCGTGTCGTGTAGGGCTTTTTATTTTCTCTACCGCAGCGGATAAAGTAACTTGTATAATATTCATTGCACAGTGTAAAATATAATTCCATAGAGACTGGGAAGTTCTTAACGAGGCAACCTGTCTTCAAAGAGGTCCGGGTCGGCAAGGTGAATAAAATGTGTGGCTGTTAGCTAGCAGGCTAGCAAAGCTGCTGGGTAGAAGGGGAGGTTGCATTGTTAATTGAAAGACAGGCAAGCATGCTACCGTGTCCGATCATACGACAATATTGTGCGTGTCGTCATGTCATTTAATTAGCCTGTATACTGGTTAATTTTATTTAAGAAGGCTTTGGTGTTTCACCATGGCAGGCTTATCACTAGTCAACCAGTTTGATTTGCGTTGACAGGTTTTGGGCCTTGTTGTTGCTAACTAGCGCGAGCCAACTCTTAGCAACAATGTTAGCAGACACTGCATGTTAACTAATTTAGCATTCTAAAACTTGGACGTGTTGTTTACAATGTACCCACAAGTATGTATAACATAGTTCTCACTTGAGATATTTGAAGAAAATTATGTTTTAGACCTTTTTATATATGCAGCTAGCTAATTGGGGTATTTTTTTGCTCAGGGAATGACAGGAAAGTAACATCGCAGGTGGCATTTAAAAACCTCGATGTTTTGTTTGTGTGCACATAGAAAGGTATATTTCCCACGCAAGAAATTTGGAGCAATTTAAGTTTTAGCCTTCATCATATAGGTAGCCTGGTTGTTAGCTGTCTAGGTAACATGATTTGTTTTGTTTTCATTTATTTATTTGCTCAGGGAAAGGCCAAATCAGAACCCAGCCTTCATACATGTGCGATACATAGCCCAGTATCGCTATTTTATCGGGGAGGATGTTAGGCCAAACTCCTTTTAAAACTGCCAGTGTAATGTTGCCTTGCTAATCATAAAGTTACATACCTATTAGAACATGTCTTAATACCTATTAGGAGTTGTTATGAGCCGCTATTGAATTTGGCATACATCCAGTAAACCAAGCAATAACATTTGAACTTTCAGAATTGTTTCACCTGTTATTCCCTCTTCCTCCATCAAAATACACCACGAAGGGCAATAGCAAGCAGTGTGAGACAATTATAACAGATTTTATTGAAATACAGTGCTGCTTAGAGGATGATCTATATGCCAAATTTACCAGACCCTACAGATACGTAAAAGTACTTAAGTCATAATCCCCCAGGTATGTACATTTGCTGAAATGCAAAGGCGAAATTAAATTGCCAGGTTTTTGCATGGCGTTTAGAGTGATGTTCTCTCCATAAAATGGAGAACATCATGTATTGGGGCAATGCATTACGTAAAGTTACGCTTATGATCAAGATCCCCAAGTCCTTTTACCTTCTGGCTGGCTTAAAATAGCTCTCTTAGTATCTCTTTGGTTTGGCTGTATATTGCTCTCTGTTTACAGCAGAACATTATCTGATGGATACTCCTGAAAGCCCTACCCAGTCCCCTCAGTCGCCCGAGGAAGAGGAGAAGGGCATTTCTGACAGTGAGCTGCTGGATTCTCCTGAAGAGGACGACGGGGTCATCTCAGACAACGAGATAAACCACGATGAGGAGAATGGGGCGTTGGAGGATGAGGAGGAGGAAGAAGAAGAAGAAGAAAGGGTAGGAGGCAGAGGAAGGGATTCAGAGTTAGAGGAGGAAGAGGACGAGGTGGTTCCTGATTTTATCTCTGACCCAGAGGATGAGGGGCCTGCTGGAGAAGGAGGAGGGATGGGACAGGAGGACGAGGCCATTATGCTGATGGAGGGAGATGAGGATGGTCCACAGGGTAACCATTCACCTGAAGAGGAGGAAGGAGAGGAGGAAGAGGATAGAGTTATTGACACCCCACAGTCTCCTGATTCAGAACCAGAACAGGGCAGGAGCTTCTTCAACGAAGACGATATAGAAGATGGGGAGGATGAAGAGGGATACGGGAACAACAGGAAGGAGACCTCAGCAGAGCCTGGTGCTGAGACAGCAGAGTTGGATGATGAGGAGGAGGAGGAAGACAGGAACAGGGCCGAGGAGGAAGAGGACAGGAGGCGAGCGGAGGAGGAAGAAGAGAGGAGGAGGAGGAGGGCAGTCGTGGCGAGGGAGATGAAGGACGACTCGGCGTCTGTCTCCCGGGAGTTGGACGAACACGAACTGGATTATGACGAGGAGGTCCCTGAGGAGCCCAGCATCCCCGCGCACGAGGAAGAGGAGGACGAGGATGACGTCAAGCCGCACGGGCAGGAAGAGGAGGAGAGCGAGGACAAGAGCAGTAGTAAAAAGAAGGAGAAGAAGCCCATCCTCCCTCCATCTCCAAGACACAACCAGTCCAAGAAGACGGAGGAGTCCAAAGGGCCAGAGAGGGGGCGGAGAGATTCCTTCCGAGACAAGAAGAAGGAGGAGGATGATGGAGAGATTGATGAGGGAGAGATTGATGTAAGTAATCAGTACTAGTTGTTCTTAATTTGAATGATAGTATAAAATAATTAATTGCGATTGCACACTCGGAACTCTAATTACGCCACATTCACTGACCGTGTCAAATCCAGACCTATGGTTATTCAGCAGGTTGAAAGCTGTTCTGATTGTCTGGACTTTTGCCTTTTCAGTTCGATAAAGAGTTTTGCATCTATACGCAACTTTGTGTAATAAAACTGCTCTGTGTCCAGACTTCAATATCCAATTGTTTCAATATTCCTCACCAGATGTACCGTTACACTTCCATGAGGTTGTTTTTACCAGAGATAACATTTAATTATTATGGTTTAAAATTTGTTATCAATTAGAAATCATTGGGGACTTTATCTTTGCTAATACCGTTTCAATTTACTGTAGCGTGTTTCCCCTTTATATGTACGTATGTATGATATGTATTGTGTTTTTATGACCCTATTGTATCTGAAGTACAATGACTCTGGTGTAGTGTGAAGTGATGAGATGATGTAGCCTAACTGGTGTCAGGCGGCATAGTGTCACATAGATGATTCCTGATTTGAGGATAAGGTTATGATAATATAATAATGTTTCCATCTGAGGCCCGGTAGTATGATCTTGTGATGCATTTACATCATATGGGGAAAAAGCATGTGAACCGCTTGTCAGTTAAAAGCAGTGACTTGGAGACATTCACGTGTTCGAACTTGAAACTCATTTGAATACATCAAAAAGCGCTGATTGAACCGAAACAATGTCAACCACAAACCAAAAACGCAGCCAGTTGTTGTGTCCTGCCATGGCAGGTCACAAAATGATTGATCTGACAGAAATCATTCATTTTGTTGGTTTTATTTGAGATGAATATATCATCCCCGCACACTTAACTACAGGTAATTTCTTGTTGGTGACTTCAAAATTCAGGAAGTTGGTGTCAGGCTTCATCAACAAACCCTGAGTTGTACTATTTAGTACTATTTACCAGCTGAAAGCTGGAGTGAATAGTATTTTCTAGTAGTATAGCCATAGTAAAGTCATGAGAGAACCCTGTGATGGCATATGTTTTAATATGCAGTCCTGCCTGGTTGTGTGTTGAACTGTTACTGAAAAGGCCTAATGTCTACCATTTAGTAGGAGGTTTAAACAAGTAATGCTAAGATTAATGTGTTTGTAGGTATTGTGTATTGTTATAGCATGCTCTTTAGTCGCTAGCATCCAGTAAGATGTTATAATGTGCTGTGATGTGTTTGGGCAGGATGATGACCTGGAGGAGGGGGAAGTCAAAGATCCCATGGACAGGAAGATCAGACCACGACCCATCTGCAGGTTCTTCGTCAAAGGTAGTTGGTCACAAAGCACAGACCTGGGGCCTGTTTCACAAAGCAGGTTCAACATAGTCAAGGTATCTTTGTGATAGTTGGCTTCAGAAAACCAAACAACAGCAATCGTGGTAACTGGTTTCACAAAGGCAGTTATCAACTCGCTCTGTCAATCCAGGACTTTGCAGTCCAGCTAAGAATGTTCACATAAAAGGGGCGGTGTTTGTAACAAATAGCCAATCGCATGCAACATGGACAGATCTAGAGCAACATATTTAGAGAGAATAACATGGTTTTAGCCTCACCCAGCAGAAATGCCAGTTTGAGTGGTGGAGACCAAAGGAAGATACATGTCTATAAAAATGGGGGGCAAGACCTGTGCACCCCTGACATCCATTTGACAACATACTTGAGATTAGCCTACTAGCTAGCTAACACACAATGGAGAGTGATAATGGAGTCTTGGCGCAATTTTGAGGTGGAGGATGTTTACCCCCATCTCCAGTCTGGGGTGTTTTTAAATTTTCTACCCACTCGGCTCATACTACCCTTAAATCTTCAGTATTTCATCATCGATTGGAGAACCCATGGAACCTCTAGCAGCCAGAAGTTGCTGTCTATTTGAAGGTTGTAATGGTGGGATTGTTTCTTTGACACGAGAAGGTACGGATCCAACAGGGGAATCCTGCTGGTTTGACAGTTCCTCCTCCTTATTGTTGGCATCAGTGTTGAACTCTGTTGAATTAGCAGTAGCAGCAGGATTAAGGGGGGCATTTAGTCTTAAAGAAATGTCATCTTTTCATTGCCACCCTTACTACCTAATTTCATTAGCTTTGCAAGTAAGAGAATGACAGCTAACATGTACCCTCCCTGACGTAACTGGCAAGGACTGAAGCACAAAAAAAGTGTCCAAGCACATCCAGGGGCCTTTCAGTACATCTGTGTGCTCGCTCTGTAGTGGAGCGAGTGCGAGCATGGGGTAAGACCCTGGTTCATTTAACTTACATTCAGGCAGTGGAAAGGTCACTCATCACTGAGCCATGCATCTCCAGCACACTGCTGTTCTGCAGCACGAAGTGTGGCCAGCGGGAAACCACAATTAGGAGGTGTAGGTGGGCATCAATTGCATGTTTATGGGGTGTTATTGTTGGTGATTTATATAAGGAAAAGCTTTTGGAGACGGTGCGTTGATGCAGGCATATGCGGTCAATTGCTCTGATGGTGCTTGCCAAGCCAGCGATTGCATGAAAATGTCTTTATTTGAGTCTGTTCTACTGTAGAATATGGGAATTTTATATATTATGGTGCTAGCTTAATGATGCTATCCACCACATTTGGGAGTGTGTGGTTGATGAATGGCTGTGATCTGCCGGGCGGGTCACCTATCTCTCTGGGACGTCCCGGTGGCTAGGAAGGCGAGAGCAAACCTGTGGAGGGACAAGCGGAGACAGTTGTGCAGATATCCAGGAGAATTGCCTTAAATAGTTAAAAGTGCATCACCAGCTATTCATCGCTCTCAGTAAGCATATCGGCATGGCTCTCCTCTGCTCCAAGTTGCTCCAATGAGCATATGCGTCATTGTCTGGTCAATTTCAATTACAGTGCAAATGAGAATCTATTTCCTCCAATAAGATTGATTTGTTTTGTTCTAAACATTTGTTTGATCATGTGTTGTTGTAAATCAACAGATGAATGTGTGAAGACTGAAAGTCTTCAATTTCCAACTCACTTGACTGACCAAAAGCGTATATAATAAGTATGGGATATGTGTTTATTCATTTGTGTCAGCACCTGGTGTTTTACAGTAGGGGGAGCCCTTGTACTTGGGCTTCTTTGCCTGTAGTAGTGTGTACTGACCAAGAAAATATTTGTACTTCTTGAAATGAAAGCAGCTTAATTTACGTTCAGATACAGTTAGGTTCTCCACTCTTGAACTTGTTGCCATAATGAGTAAAGAACAGAAAGCAAGTTTGATGTCCAAATTGCCTTTTTTCTTTATTGTCATATTTGATATGTTGAAAACTGGGAAGGTAATTAGGCTGTAGTCAAGCAGTATTTCAAAAAAAAAAAGCCCACTTGGCATTTCCATATCTTAATCCAAGAGAATATGGAGGGCAGCATTGGCCATAATTAGAAATAAAGAATAAATAAATCTATTAATAAATTAATAAAAATAAAAGAATATGCAGAGAAATAATAAATAATAAATGAAACAATATAAGTGAAAACAATTTATGAAAAAACTGTGTAATCCACAACAAATATCATTTCCATTTTCATCAATTTCCTAAATCATTTATTTCAGAATTTATTTCTGTAATTACTGCTCTAATATGCTGATAAGATGTTTCAGTGGGTACTCAGCTGTAGCAGTTAAACTAGAGTTCACTGAGTCCGAATACCTGTGCAATGACGACAGCCGTCCTGCGAGCTAACAGGTGAGGTTCAAGGTTATGGGCATTGACGGTGCTTTGTAGGAGACGAGGCGCAGTTGTGTAAAAACCTTCCAAATTCCCAAGAACATAAAGGGTTGATCTCGGCTGAAGTTATTGTTATTGTAGTATTCCTTATTCTCACTGTTATGCAACACATGTTCAGTGCTGTTGTGTTTCCCCTAGGTAATTGTACTTGGGACATGAACTGTAGGTTCATCCATCCCGGAGTCAATGACAAAGGTAACTACTCCCTCATCAGTAAGCCAGACCTCTTCTCACCTAATGGAGCGCCTCCTGGAGGACCACACCCACTCATGCCCAATAACCCCTGGGTAGGTCACACACACACACACTATTATGGTGCCGTTTCTGTATGGGTATATGCATTAGAGGTGCACCAGTACCGATATTTCAGAACCGATTAGAGTACTGAGTATTTTATGAAACGTTTTACATTGTCATTGAAGTATTGATATTAGGACAGCTGCTTGCTGAGCTGGATGGGCACCAATCCCAATACTACAGATGCTATCAATGGTTCACTAGAGCCACGTGTGTGCATGTATGGAGCAATCAGTGAATCATTTCTTGTCTGTCCATGCCTCAGACTGGGCCTGCAGTTGAGGAGCTCCCTCCACCCCCTCCTCCAGTGGAGCCTCCTGTGGAGAGTGCCTGGGAGAGAGGCCTGAGGCATGCCAAAGAGGTAAACGCTGCTTCTGCCTTTTACTTGGCCATGGTTTGGCTTAATGCAGAACTTCCTTAGTCTCAAAGCTCATTTTAAAAGTCAGGGTTTCATCTCAAGTCTCATATCTGGATCCTGATTACAGCTGTACCTGTAGGCAGTCTGATGACCACATTTTGAAAAGCCTGATTTTTTTTTACTCTGATTTGGTCTTATTTGGGATAATTAAGAGTGCGTAATATGGGCCTCTGTTGTAATCAGTACTGGGATTGCTTTTTCCTTGCAAAGTTGCCATTATGTTTCCTTTTGATGCTTTTCCTGTGGTTCCTGTAGTAGCCCTTTTTAATATTTCTGCGCTAAACCAGATTTTTGTTTTCACCGGGCGCTGTGGCCCCCCGTAGGTATTGAAGAAGGCCACCATCCGTAAGGAGCAGGAGCCAGACTTAGAGGAAAAGCGCTTCAACGTGACCATCGGAGAGGACGAGAGAGAATTCGACAAGGAGAACGATTTCTTCAGAGAGCGCAGCTACCGCATCATCAGAGAGTACGAGCAGTTCACACTTCAACACATTGTTTCATGCATTAAGATGAAAATGTGTTGATCCCCTCGGAGAAACCGCATCATTGTACAATAGTAATGGCATACAGCATACAGAATCGAGCAAATAGGTATTAAACATAACGCCACCGACAATTGCAACACTGGAACGCAGTAAGTAATCTAAGAATGAAAAGTGAAATGTATGAATTACAGCATTTATGCAGGTTGTGCAAAGTAGCAGCAGTAGAATATACCGAGAAAATGAATGAAAACATATGAACAATATCTACAGAAGGCCATACTTATGGAGAGAGAGTGTCTAGCTGTGCAGACTTGTTGTACATATCAACAAAAAACATAAATATACGTTCCTCTGCAGAAGCTTTAGACCGCCACTAATATTGATGTTCGCAAGTCTACATTAAGAGCAGAGTGGTTTAAAAATTTTTTTAAAGTTTTTGTTGTGATATTCAAAGCGTTTACACGTAAACATGTTTTTTCCCCTTTTTAGTGAAATGGAATTCAGAGACCCCATCTACGGGTGAGTGTCAGCACCTCCTAGTTTTACACACTTCTCTAATAAACCACCTCACTAACCTTTCTTCTAAATTACACATACACCTCAAGCTTCTGTATTCTGTACCTTCCTTAGAGCTTGTACCTCTTTGACACATGGGTACACATGGCTACTACACAAAGAACAGGATATACACAGGCCTTTTTAAGCGCACAGTACCTTGATTTTACCTACTGGCAAGTGATCCTTTTTTTGATACTGCACTTTTGGATATCCTTTTTTAAAAATTTTGGGTGGACCTGGTTCTTACTAATCAGACATGCAACTACTGACATTCATTTGACGTATTCCCCTGATCGATCGATGGTTAAGGTGTGTACCGCGTAACTGCAACGTCCTGGGTTTGAATCCGGCTTAGGACCTTTGTTGGGCGTCTTTCACTGTGAACTGTCTTAATAAAGCAGAAATGCCATACAAATAATCTAACAAAAAAATGACAGTGGGCTGTTTGTTTCCCTCTGCAGCGATCCGTATGCTGACCCATACTATGACTATGAAATGGAGGCTCTATGGCGAGGAGGCCAGTATGAAAACTTCAGAGTGCAGTACACAGAAGCTCCTCTTCCGTACCACTACAGTGTGAGTATGCCCACCTGTGCACTTAAGCTACTGTCCGATTGTCAAACCATCAAAACCAACTTAAAGTCGTAGGGCCTCATCAACAAACTGAGTTCTTCAGCAACAACCGAAGAAAATGGGAGCAAGTAAGAAAAAAGCCTGAGCACAAGACAACACTAAAACAGCAAAGAGACACTGCCTTTTTTTGTCGGTACCATCTTTGTGAGTTTAAACTGATCTTGTGGATAGGATAGGGTCTTGTGGCAGACTCGATAAGGAACTGTCTTTGCTTTGTTGAGTCACGATTTAAATGGATTTCACCCGATGAACCTGCTGGTTTGATATATTGTCTTTTGGAGTGCTTTCTCTTTTGTTCTCTTATTTGATTATGTGATTCACGGCACTGTAAAATCTTTCGGAGTAAACACATCCACCAAATTCATTTGCTAGAAAACGGCACGTGTCCTTCCCAACAGGAGCGC
>CABFOQ010019617.1:0-10634 GCA_900660455.1 Gephyroberyx darwinii
ATGTGCTAATATGTGTGTGTGTGTGTGTGTGTGTGTGTGTGTGTGTGTGTGTGTGTGTGTGTGTGTGAACGGTGGAATCTTAGTGCTCGCCAATGCGACACAAGGCGCAGAGTCAGCAAGAAGAGCCAAACAGGTTGTGTCACTTATTGTCTCTCCAGGCCATTTTCAGCAGTGGCCAGCTAATGTACTGTAGGAGGGAAGGTTATTGTGTTTCTCAGGACTGTGTTCAAATCAACTGCAATGTGCTGCAAGGCATTTGTCCATTTTCACATTGCTGTGTTTTTGGGCGCATATGCCTGTTTAGCAGATCGGTTGATTTGGAAGGCTTTTACAGAAAAGCGCTTTTTCATGAAAGCTGCACTAGACAAGATTTTCATATTAAAATACACCCGTTTTACCAGCCTAAATCATCAAATGGGGCTGCAACAGAGAAGAGCGTCACATCCACGTCGTAGAATCGCCCGATTTGCCCAAATGAAATTCTGGTGTCGGGTATGGTCACTTCTCCGCCCACAGGAAGTGACCAAGTGACCACGTTAGATCTTTTTCCTCTCTCCTCTTTTTGGTTTCCTTTGGTATGAAGCATCACAGACTGGCCAGGTTGGTCGTGAACATGAGTGAGCTGTGTGAAGTTTACTGGATTTCTGGTACCGCTTGCTGCCAATGTATGAAGTAGTATACATTTCTTCAAAGTTCTACTGTGACACTGTAGATGTAAAACTGATGGCTTGGATGATTAGCCTGTGATTATTCTATTCTTTACTCTAATAAGTTGCTGCAATTGGCTGTAACCTTTGGATTTTAGTGGCAATGAATGGACTTTACTTACTCACAATCCCCCCAGTGACTTAGCCTCTGCTGTAATAAAATCAGATGAATGTAATGCTGTTTTAGCAAAGTGGACCGAAACGGCGTTATGCTTTTAAACCACCCGAGCTGAGTACTGGTGTTGACGCGTGCAGTGGGTTGAAGTGAAGTTGGAGTTCTGAGAGGCGTTACACAGCAGTCATTTCATTGGTGTAATGACGCTCCTTGTCAGCTTTTGCAACACTTAACGCTGAGTGGTTGAATGTGCCAGTATTCTGTTTCAAAGCATTCAACGGGGGATTATTTGATCAATGTTTCGACTCCCTTTGATCGCCGACGGCTCACTTGTTACTGCATCTCAGGTTTTCGGGGGGCACTTTTGTCTGAAAAGCGCACATTAAATCAAGGCCACGCACAAGGGTTCTTTGACCCTGAGCAGTAAAAGTTAGATAATAATAAAGCACACATCAAGTTGAAAGCAATAGAAAGTAATGTTGGCAATGTTTTTTCCTCGTCGTTTTTGGGAATTTATAGTAAGCGGTTTCCATTTGGGGATCACAGTCAACTGGGGAAATGCCGAAATTCAATTGATGCTGATGGAAAACACCCCTCATATGGGTTTGAACTGAGCTGAGAGAGACAGGGAGGTGCTTCTCACAGGTTCAGTTTCAATAGTCTGATATGTTTTATCACCTAATGTCTTTGTCTCCATTCATCTCAATAAGCTAGGGCAGTGATTGATAGGCCTCATGTTAACATGGGCCTGTAGCTCCTAATACTACAAGAGAATGACAGTTGATTATTATGGTTCGACCAATATGGGTTTTAGTTAGACTGAAGTCGCCGATGGCCAATATTTTGTGCCAGTATTTTGTGCCAATATTCAACATGTTTGACCTTTTTCATACCAAAATGACAAGTATTCAGTTTTTTTTCACTGTCAGGGTAGAAAACCCTCTGAAACAACATTTTGACCATGGGACACTAATACTCTCCATTGAAACCCATATTAAGGAAATTCTTTTAGGGTTAGCTGTTGACCCACCCCACCCATCCCATGGTAGGGGAAACTCTTTAAATGAAGAATGTATTGACAAAAAACATAAACATTTCAATGAATGAATAAAATGTGTAAAGAAAATAAAATTCCTTGGAGGTTTTACTTTTTCTATTTTCATGTACTTTAGCCATGGACAGGGAGGAACCATCATATCAGAGGTGGACATCTGATATTTAATAAACGGCCAATATCGCCCTAGTAATTATACAGGTAATAATGGACCGACAATAATTTACAGTAATAGACAAACTGACCTCAGAACAGCATAAGTACAGATAAAGAAGAACAACCTCCTGAGCTGCTCAGATCAGTGCTTTCAATCTTGTGTAATTAGATCCTATGTTGTTTTTCACTGTTCCATCATAAACCTGGACAGTGATGCTGTTAACTATGTTCAGACCCAGGATATCTGTCTCTTCTCCACAAAAGACTGCATGACTCATGTCGCCTGGGCACAGAAAACAAATAACAGCGTGAGCTAGTTTTAATTTCTGCTTTAGATTGCGATGTGTTGCAGGTTTTGTTTAGTTTCCCAAGCAACAGTCTGCAAATTGATATGAATATTGGAGGTTTCACACTCATTTGTTGTCCTTTTCTTTTGACAGGTGATGAGCGGGATGATATCATGTCTGAAGTACAGGGAACACTGGAGTTTTCTGTAGAGTTGCACAAATTTCATAATGTGGATCTCTTCCAAAGGGGGTAAGCATTTCATCTCTACAAGTAATCACATTGCTGGGATCATGTTTTTTTCCCCTTGGGTACACAACACACTCATTGAATGTATTAATTGTTGACTGTGCATGCAATACTGTGCTCCTGACAAAGACTATTGCAGCAGGAGCTTGGTCAATTGTTCTCCAACAGCAGCTAAATGGGTTTTTGATTCACTCACCTTGGAGGAGTGAAAAGAATGGAAAGAGAATAGCACCAGTACAGATTGTATTTAAAGAGTGTACATTTTGAATTTGTCATGCTCGTATTGAACCGCTGAATTTAAAATAAAATGGATAAATTAATTCACAAATTTAATTTGAAAGGCACAAATTGAAATTGAATGCAATGGCTTGAAATTGAATGTCGTTTTTAGCAGAATTTAAATTGTATCTGTAATTTCAAACGTGGTTTTCCCAAATCAAATTCATCCATTCATTCATTCAGCATTCTTAATTCAGGTTGAGCTCTTTTGATACACAGCCCTGGGCCCTGAGTGCTGACTGGAAGGCAGCTCAAAGTCATTTTTTAAAATTCGATGTGATCATGACAAATTCAAATGTATGCAATTCAAATTCAACAATCTCTGCTGGCACTAATCTATTTTCCTAAAGGAGCTGCAAGGTGGATGGATTTTTCCCCAGTTTGTACACAACACACTTTCCCTTTAACAAGCATGCAATATTGTTAGACATGGTTCCTGTATGAATGCACTGCGATAAGATAATATATAAAAAGAGGGTTGGACACTCGATATGACCCATTCGTTTATGATGAAGGTGCCTTGTATTTTATTGAGCGATGCACACATTTTTTTTATTGTGACAAACAACATTTCAACGGAGTTGCTTGTTGTCAGTTGTGTTTGACAAAGTACCCATAATCCTTTGGAATTGCATGCTAGGACCTGGGTTGAAGAACGCCTCAAGGATGATAATAGACAAACAAAAGCACAAAAAATGCACCTCAGACACAAAGCAAGAACAACCTTTAGATGAAAACAGTTAGCAACATTTACCTGAATCAAATACTTGATAGGGGGGAAATCAACAGTATTAGAGTTGACCCATAAATACAGCCCAGTCCACAGTCAACAGTCAGTCCTACGAGATAGGTTTAACATCATAATCATCTTTTTTACGGACTACCTCTGAGTTCTACATTATAATTTATGGCATAAAATAGGGCCACGTTTATCCCGCTGTGCTGCGTGATGTGTCTGGTGGAAGATTAAAACCTGTCATCTGGCCGGCCTCTGGCTCGCCTGAAATGCCAGCTTTACCGAAATTATTTTCTCTCTGTAAATGGGATGGGCTGAAGCTTTATCGGGGTAATCCCTTCAGCTGAGTGCACTAATATGTTTGTTTTTACTGGTTGCCATGTTGCTCGAGATAGTGGGGAGAAGATCTGATGTGAACACTTAAACTGCTATGTAGAAATAAAGTGTCTCTTTAATATTGCAGAATAAGAAACCCATAGTTTAGTCGTGCATCATTGAAATTTAATTGCTGAAATCAATGCTAATCCTTATGCAAGACTGATGCGGTTGTACATTTTGGACCCGTTGTCGACTGATTTGCAAAAAACTGATTAAGTCTGCATTTGATTTGCAAAGCGAGCGGTGGTGATAAAAACACTGCAGGCCTTTTAGTTTCCTCTAATGGAAGCAAAGTTAGAGAGATCCAAGATTGCTTCAGATACTCAAATTAGGACGCCAGCTGCATTTTCTCAATGTCATTTGTCCCACATCAAAATGCAAGCTATTGATCATTCACTCGCTCCATTGTTTCCAAGGCACCTACTGCACCCTATATATTATATACATGATAGGTACAGAAGATGATATGATATAAATAGACTTAAATTGAAAATGAAAGACTGAGCTCATAAGTCTGCACATTATAATGCATTGTAACAGGTCTGACTGTGCAATCGCTGCTGACGTCCCTTATTTATTTATTGACCTTCAAAACCTTTCCTGTGCTCTTCTCTGTCGAGCCTCCATCTTTACGAGGTGCTGCCACTAAAACACTGATTCGGTGACTGTGTTCGCAGCCGTGCTTTGGCCTCTCGGATCGCCAATGTGTCCCTAGAGAGAGGCAAGATGTGCTTTTACACAAAGCCGCATTGACTTCAACTGTCAAAGTGACCTTTTCGACAACATGTTTTCCACTCGCGCACTTTCCGTGCCCGTAGTCTGGAATGCTGCCACATTGTGCAAAACAATCAATCATTAAAAATATTTAATTAATAACATTTAACTGTTTTTTGACACATATACCACATATTTCATTTTTAGTTATCCATATCTCAACAAGCAGGCTGTTAACACAGTAAATCTATACATGCAAGTACATACATCATCAGCATATATTTACATCACCCAACAGTTGTTTGCATTTTATTTTATTGTGTTTATTTATTTTCATTGCTTATTTTATATTCTAATGATGTGCTTATATTCTATTTTTTTCCCTTCTGAATTCTAACACTTTTGGTGCTGCATCAACCTACTTTTTAATAATAAAGTTAATAAATGTTCATCTTATTTTATCTTAAAAATTGTTATTGCCAATATTGTAGAATTCCAGCACCACTCCTCATTCCCCATCAGGTAAATATGGACAGCCTTTGAAGGGACATGCATTATTATGTCTTTTCCATTATTTATAGCCATTTCATCCTTTCTCCATGAATTATTTAGTCACATTTGTACAATTCATGAATGATTTTGTTTAACATGATGGTACTAACCCCTAGTCCATGTCATGACTTCTTTGCTCTTCTGGAGCCTTAAAGCAGCACTAAGCAATATTTTCCTGTATAAATACACCTGTCTTATCAGCCTAGATCACAAAGTGGAGCTGCAACAGAGAAGGGCGTCACATCCACGCTAAATTTGCAAGTGAAATTCTGGTGTAGGTTTGGTCACTTCTCCGCCCACAGCAAGTGACAAATCAAAACTAAAAAACAAAATCCAAACTGTCTCCTAAAAACAGTGAGTGAGCATTCACAGCATAAACAGACAGCATCACAGACATAAACATGTGCGTGCTGTGTGCAGATTACTGATGTCATGTTAGGTGATTTCTGCGTATTGAGGTTCAAATATTTCAAACAGCTGCCTCTCGCTGCCTAGTGCAGCTTTAACTATGTCTTGACTGCCCATGTGTGTTTTCCCCTCTTCAGGTTCTACCAGGTACGAGCAGGGCTGAAGGTCTCACCTCGCGTGCCACACAGATTGATAGCAACAACACAGGGCAATACAGGTAATGACAACTGATGCCTCCGTCCTCCCACTGTGTTACTTTTAGACATGATGTATTTACCAGTCTGACTTTTAGGATGGTATTATGACGACAATGTCCTCATATAAGGATAAACTCCCAATTTGCTATATTGGTTCTCAGTCTAATCAAATGATCACTGAAGCAACAACACGTTGCCTTTTGGTCAACAAAAGGCAACGTGTTGTTGCTAAAATGTGCATGTTAGCATGTGACTGATATGAGTTTTTGAAGGCAGATACATTTTGTGTTGTATCTTCAATATCTTTAAGTTTGACCATTTTCCTGGCAAAAAACCCCCCAAAAGTAAATGGATAGTGTTTCCCCCAGAATTGTATACTTGTCTAAAAAACATTTAGACCATGGGACTCACCTTTGAAATCCTGAATTAAAATTAAAATTAAAATTAAAATTAAAATTAAAATAAGAAAACATATTCATGCATAGTACTACTACTTCTACTACTACAACTAGTAATTCTAATAATAATAATACATATTTTTGCATTGTGTAGAAATCAAAATGTTGCATTAGAATCACTTCAGGTTAAAGGCTTCCCATTGACAGCCAGTAGCAGTAGCATTGATCAATTCTGCAATAAATATGTAGTCAAAAAAATTGCATCATATCAGAAGTGGATGACACTGATTATCTGATGTCTAATAACAGGCCCAATATATCAAGAAACCGACACATTGGTCTAACCCTAGTGCCTATATTTTGGAAATTTTCTGGATGAGCTGGGTCATATTTACAGTAACACAGTGGATGAGTGTGAGAAAATGTAGCTTGCATGGTAATCATCTGTTGTGATCCACATTGTTAGTCTGAATGACACAGATTGTGTTGCTCGGTATTCTTTGAAGTCTCTGTGAGAGCAGTAATCTCACAGAACGTCTGCTGTTTTATAGTGCGTGGTAGTGCAGGGAGCGGTCTTTGCCATACCTCATGCCTCGGTGCCTTCCCTGGAAAGATGAGCATCATTTTCCAGTATCATGTGGAATCTGAATATTTTCTAGTCTGTCTCTGGATTGTATGTTGTCTGGGATTGTATTCCCTGAGTTACCTATGTCTCGGCTGTAATTTTGACATCTGTTCCCGAGACAATTTTAAAAAGCCTCCATTAGGGACATAACTAGGGGTTCTGTAAAATACAGGAATCTACACGTGTCAAGTACAGCAGTTGTCTATTTTCTTCAACATTTGCTTATTGACCTATTTTGTCTTCATTTTTGTTCAAACACAACAACTGGGTTTAATTTGAAATCCACAAGGAGTGATATTCTAACTGCAAATGAGAGCCTGAGAACAAAATATTATCATTCAACTATTTACAGTAGGCAAGTCTCGGTTGTTCTGCCATTCTCTCAGCTATAGAGGTTATGCATGAGGATATTACAGAACCAGAGTGCCGCCTGGCAATGTTATTGCTTTACATTTTCTAATTGATTCAGATTATGTGACAGATAATCAGCTAGCACATCTTCATTCGGCCATCCTTGAAGTACTTTTATCTTCATTTTTCTCAAAACAAGTGAAGAAATTCTGCTCTAGTGAGATGATGTCGCTTGTCTCCAATGCAAATGAACTTGTTCCAAGGGACACTTGTTCCTGAAATAAGTGAAACTGCATTGGAAATGAGTGAAATTATCTTAGCCCACTGGAGGGATGTAGCACTTGTCTTAAGAAAAACAACATTTGAATACTGAATGAGATAAATGACTTGTTAAGATGGATATTTCACGTGGTGCAGGGTAGAGCAGGCCAACAGAAAGGTCAACTTCAAAGCAGACTATCATTTTTTGGCCATTAGCTGAAAGTCTTTTGATTTAAGGAATAATAAAATGTTGGAGTTTCTTTCTCATTATTTTCTGTTGAAAACCTTTTTACTTTTGTATTATAATTGCTCTGTGTTTCCTGGAGGCCAGTAAAAAGTACACAGTTTGAGAATACACCATAGCTCCCCTCTTACTACAACTGTTGGCGTGGTTGCTAGAATGATTATTTTAATCTTATACTAGAGTAACCAATCAGGACCTCCATCTATTGCACCTGCTGTTTTAGCTGTTTTACTCTGAGTCTGTATCTGATCAGACAGCCCAAGCTGCCTGAGTTGCTGTGCAGATCTGGAGGGAATTGATGCCAACTGATACAAGGTCTGTGTTAGCAGAATCCCGTCTTGGAGAAGTTCCCTCTCTATTTACACCTCCTCTCTCTTTCCTCCCACATCTGATTACAACCAATCATTTCATCACAAGTTTAGTAGCTTAACAACCAATCGTAAAACACCAAAATCAGTGGGCTCCACTAACAAGAGCTCTTTTGTTTAATCATTTATCAAAAATTAATACACATTTTTGTTCAAATGGCATTTCTCCAAACAAGATTACATAATTAAATATTAATAATTTAAAAAATATTTTAAAGGAAGTGCGTTTTCAAAGTTAAAGCACTAGCAGTAGCGACAATAACGCATAGAGGACCATATTCATTTAGTCAGTATCTGGTATTAGTTGTTAAAAGACCAAAACAATTCCCACTGTGTAATAGCAGCATACATGTGTTAATATTTGAATGATATATCTGGTGTGATAACAACTTGAGAAAACGTTACCAAATGCTGTGAACAAGATATTCAGATATATTTCAATGTCATAAGAGCATTTCACAGAGACATTTTGATTTGTATCAGTTCTAAATAATTTATTCTTGAAGAACATTTATTAGTTTTTGATAAATGATGGAAACAGTTCTTGGTAGTGGACTCAGACTTTTAAAATGCATATACTTTGTGACCATTAGTAAGTGTATTAAGCTTAACAAAGGATGTTCAGGAAAGTACCAGAAGTACCAAAGTGTCTCTTAACTTTTGTGATTTCACAACTTCCTCCTTTCTGGCGCAACCAGCTAGGAAGCTCTCAGATATTGGCTAACCCATTATGTCACTACAAAGTCACTAACTGCCCTTTTCAAACCCATACACCCAGCACCCGCAGATCCAAGCTTGCATCCATAATCAAAATCATAACCAAACTTTAACACACACAGCTAGGGGTTTTCATAGTCTGGCTGCTCAGCGTCCGCTGTTTTTTATTTCCTCATTTGATAATCCAGATGCTTCCTTTGTTGGACCTGCACTATCCTCTGTACTGGTAATGATCTCTGACCTTTTCACCTTTCCCCTCCCCCTGCTCTGAAGTAAGAAGAGCAGCGAGGAGAGGAGTTTGACCCCTGCCCCTCAGGTAAAAGGTTTTGTGGGCTCAACCAGAACAAGAAAATTCCCGAAACAAGCTAAACTGTATCTGGAAATGAGTGAAATTTAGATAAAGGACTCGTTCAGATGGACACTTTTGCTGTGCAGAAATGTAACAGCCTTTCTTTAGGCAATAACAAAATGTTGGAGCGTCTATTGCATTATTTTCATGTGTAAAACTAGGACTAGAATTGCTCTGTCTGAGACAAAGGCTTTTCATCTAAGCTTTATTGCGCCATCAAACATTTGATAAACAGCAACAAAATGTGTGTAAGATCCTCTGTGCATCTTTACATCCTTTCCTAAATACTTAATGTTGGTTGATGGAAGATTTATTCTTTACATGCATGATGCTCTTTGTTGTGACATACTGTTTCTGAACTTAACCCAAGCATTTAAATCTGGTTTTCTGGCAGTGCAGGAAGCTGTATCACTGGCAATACTGATTTGCAGTAATAAAGGCTATTTTTAGCTCGTCATGACTGGTGCAGCATGGGACTGTGTGTGTGTGTGTGTGTGTGTGTGTGTGTATTGGCAAGGACATGGCTGATATATGAAATCACTGTGTGTCAGCCTGAGATTTGACATTGATTCATTTCATTTCGGGGTGTTTTTTTTTTTTTTTAGGAATACCAGCAGGGAAGTGTGTGGCTAGTGCAAAATCCTCACTAGCCAACAAATGGGTAGCAGCAAAGATGGCAAAGATGGCAGCTCAGTAGCCTTGCTTTCAAGAGACTGTGTTAGTTGCCCAAGTCCTTGGCAGTCCAGTTTTACGTCAAGTCAGGAAAAGGAGGGAGAGGGACCTCAGGATTGTGCAGCTTTACACAATAGGCTATATTAAAACGTAGGATCCTGTTGTGACACATTGGTCCAGGGCTTTGCGTCATTAGATAAGAGAGAAATCTGCTCAAATTCACATTACAGCTGCTCAGTGTTATTCCCTATTTTATTAACCAACCGGAGAAGTCGTGGTAGATAAAAATGTGGGTAAACTATGACCTCCAATATGAAGAGAAATCAATTTAGCTTGCAGAAAAGCATTAATTTGTGCTTTTTTTCAACTTAAAATACACTATTCTCATATAACTTACATCACTTACTGTGATGTACACTATGGATTTATGGTATCAGACTAAAAAGGTGGCAAATAAAAAGGCTAAACTGAGTTACCCTCCGCTTCATCCCTGCATCCAGCATTGATTTAGATTTTCCTCTATACCTTGAACACATATTATCACCATGCATTCTGCTATCCATGCGTTCTGTGAACAAAGTTGCACGTCCTGCGGCTTCTCCAAAGCACCGCAGTCCCACATTTCACCCGAGAGCCGTAGCAGCCGTGTGTCCAGTGAGGTACGTCGCAGCACTGTGAGGACCATATCCATATTGTAATTGGAAGGCTGAGCTGCAGCTCTCCCCTCCCCTCCCGTCTGCAGCTCCTTCCACAAGGTCACGTATTATGTGCCTATAAGCCTCCCAGGCAGAATCCCAGCCACGGATGCACCGGCCAACG
>CABFOQ010019617.1:14381-31063 GCA_900660455.1 Gephyroberyx darwinii
GCAGACAAAAATAACCCTTTGCTTCCACGGAGCGCGCCCGTATGAACACTTCGTCAATCAGGACATCAATGCCGCATAGCATAACATAGCAATACTGTATAGCATGGTGTGCTTATGTGTTTGTATGACAGAGATAGGGAAAGAGAAGGGGGAGGAGAGAGAGCGTGGCCGAATGTTTCATCTCAATCTTCAAAAGAATCCATTACTCCTGCTGACGGCGTTGTCTTTTGTAGTTTGCACACATATTTTTTTGAGTGTTTTTCCTTTTTCCAGATTGAAGCAGACTCTCCTTATTACCACACCACAACATTCTTCTATGGCTCTATGATCATGAGTGTGACCCCCTTCTGTTCAGCCTATATCAGAAGAAAAGAAATCTGTTGCCTCGTTTCTTCCCAATATACATGCATTTACAGCATTTTGCATCCATGTTTTGTTGTTTCCCCCAGGTGGAGGAGGCCTTGAGTGAGGTGGAGTTTCAGCTGAAGCTGGATCTTCATTTCACTGACAATGAGCAACAGTAGGTTTTAGTTTAAATGTGTGTGTATGTATTTGAGTGTGTGTGTGTGTGTGAGAGAGAGACCTTTAGGCAAGTGTGTGTGTGTGAGAGAGAGACCTTTAGGCAAGTGTGCGTGCAGAGCAGAGTGCAGACTAGTGATAAATGAGGGCTAATGTGGCTGCTGCTCTCTCTGGACAGTTGATATAACACAATAGTGATCCAACCTGTAGCCAGTAGCCTGGAGTCTGATGCACAGGAAGTGATGCATTTGATGTTTCCGGGTTTGTTTGGAATAAATAGAAGAAGAACGGGCTAGTTAGCATGAGCAGCGATAGCCACCATGACTGAACAGACAAAGAAAAGAGCGCCACCTACAGAAACTCAAACTTCACCAACCAGTCACAGTATTGGACAGACTGTTTGATTGACAGGTGATCTCTGGGAAGTGCAGATTATCTCTTTTGTGAACGACATGACAACGACATTTTGAGTAACATATTTTTTTTCCTCTTTCTCCTGTTATCCAGGCTGGCGGAGATCGTGACCGTCCCGCTGATCAGCAGCCGGACCCTCGGCCTCCACTTCCACCCGCGGAGGGGCCTCCACCACCACGTTCCCGTTATGTTCGACTACTTCCACTTGTCTGTCATCTCCGTCTCCATACACGCCTCACTGGTTGCCTTACATCAGCCGCTAATCAGGTAGACTCAAACGTTGTGATGTCACGTCCCTCCATAGAGACCCCCATTAGGGCCACAGACCCCCATTTGATAAGATTTTGTCCCCATTGAATTGTAGAACTGTCTACAATAATAGTGTTAAGCGTGAAACCTAGGATTGGAATCATCATCCTTATCCATTCTCTAATTGGGATTATTTCAAGTGAATTTTATTATAAAGATGTTAAACTAACTACCTCATTTTGCTGGGGGACCCACTGGAACCCCCTGGATGACCCCTGGAGGTCCCCCCAACCCCACTTTGAGAATGCATAGTAAGAACTTGGGAGACTGACGACTGACTACCAGGCACAGCTCTTTCCTCCTCATATTTGTTTTGGCAGCCTCAATTAAGAGTGTACCCGCTGGCTGCTTGGATGAATAGTTTTCCATACACTTATCTGATGAATCCAGCTGCCAATATCATAAAGTCAGTGTTTGGCTGTGCATTACAAAGATTACAGCAGCGCTTGATTGATTACATTAGACAGCAGCTCCCCTCTCTCCTTTCTTTCTCTTGCTCTGTCACACACACTTTCACACTCTGTTCCCTCTTTCCTCTCTCTCCAGCTTTGCACGGACAGGGAAGGGCTCCTGGCTAGGGAAGGGCTCACCAGAGAGCGGGAGCGACCCATCTGCCATGTCCGTGGAGAACCTTATGTTCGGAGCCGGCTACTGCAAGCCCGTCATCTCTGAGGTACGCCAACACTTGGCAGCTGAGGAGTGTACAAATAGAAAAAAGGTCTCACGATGTCGAGAACATGCTCAAAATGATGAGCGATGTCGTCCCTGTTCCCGCTTAGTTGGTTTGTTTGTTCTTTTCCCATGTAAAGCCGGCCGACGTCGGGCTGCCAAGTGCCGAGTGGTGACGTAACCGCGATCCCGGCCGATGGGACACAGATTGACGGATTTAGCTGTGATTTGTCTCAGCGTGTCATCCAGCAGCAATAGGATTCAGGGTTGAGCAGAGGGTCATTCTGATCTGGATTACAAATCGCCGACCCATCTTTCCCCTCACCCGCAGCAACGGTCATTTATCGGGGGCCCCTGTGGAGCCTTGGCGACTTAAAGACAATCACTCCCCACATCCATGTCTTCTCCAACTTCCTCCTGCTGTCGCCCATCACTTCCTGTACGGCACACTGGTGTAAAGCTGTAAAGTCCATTTTTCCGGATTTCTCTCGGCCCCTGCAGACGTCACAAACCTACGCTGTAAATCTTAACGAGGGCCCAAGTTGCTCCCCCCTCCCCCGCCGCTCCTGGTTTTTTATGCCGACCCCTGACTGGGCGCTTTAATAAGCACCGCGTTTAGCCAGGCGGGGTGGCTCCGTTTGATCAGAGTAATGAGTTCTGCTCTAACCGCCACGTACCACATAGCTGCAGGTGAAACGTGCACGATAGCGACGCCACCTCTCCCTTGCCTTTATTTATTCAGAGGCTCTTAACCTGTGGCCAAAGTGCATTTTCAGCACTTTCCCTTTAACACTGTGACATTTTTTTGTGTTATGATTGCAAATTAGTGCATTTGTATCAACTGAATAGTGGTGTTAGAGCTCAAAAACGACCTCGGCCCTACAAAAGCATAGGATCTCAGATGCAATGGGATGCTTTCAGAGGGAAACGATGCCACTGGAAGTGAGACACCTGAGTCTTGGGCCTTAGTGGTGGCAATATGTGCAATATTGAAGGAAATGTGACAAAAAAGTGGTCTTTTAAAAAGTTCTTGTCAAGAGACACTTCCTGCTCTTATTACTCTGAGTAAATTCCAGCTTCTCCTGGCACTGTAATTCCAAACGGGTGACCTGCTGTGACTCAGCAGTGGTTTGAAGCTTCATGGTATCTGAGGTACCGAAACACACACATCCCTGAATCTCTCACCCTGTTGGTTTGAAAAGGGACTGTAAAAGAGAATATTGTTGTTGTGAAATATGGTCAAAAAATGTGAAAACTCTCCCGTGGGGTGAGTCAGAAGTGAGACACATTGTCAGAGGAGGGGGAACGATGGTTTTAGGATAATGACTAGTTCATACTGAAAAAAAATAGCTATTTTTCTTTTCCCTTCGCACAGAGACTCATCCCGGCAGGCCTCTATAAAGATAAAGAGAATTATGAAAGTAAACATACAGATGTTCCTTCCTGGTCGGGGTATACTGCACTGCTGCAATTACAGAGCGCACGCAGGTATGATGATAGGGCCCGCAGCTTTACTTGCTTGGGGCAAATTACAGTACATCCCCAGATACACAGGCATTACATGCCTTTCAAAACCTCCGAGCCCTGCCGGCGCTGCCAAAACATCCCAGCCGTGGGATGAACCCGGTGGGGTAGCTGTGTCGGGTGAGAGGGGCTGTTGGGCTGGTGACCTTAGCAGTCACATTCAGGGCCAAAATATGAAAGGTGATGTCTAAAATGGTAGTTTGGGTAGTGGCAGTTTTTCAAGACGGTAAACACATGATGGGATGATCCTAACATCTTGTTTTAGTGATTTGTAGCTGTCAGGACAGAAACTGGTGTTGCACACAACACATAACTGTGGGAACACCATGGTGAAATGCAATTCACTTTTTTTTGCTCCATTGTTAGAGAGCCCTCTGCTGGGAACACGATGCTTACTACACATTAGCAGTTCCATTCAAAAGCAAGGGATTGTACACTTGTACAATTACAGTAAATATTTGACTGTCTGTTTGACATCATGTGCTGCTCACTGCTCAATAGAATTGGCAGCAGATTTTAACTTTGGAACTTGTAGTCTGGTAATGAGCCAGCGTCTAATTTTAACCCAAAATGGGTTTTTTTAATAACTTTATTCAAGGTCACATTATTTCCCTTGCTCTGTCTGAATCAAATGGTGACATGTTGTCCTGCCCTTGGGAACTTTTAAAGGTCACAACAGGGAAGCATTACTACGCCACGTACACATATTGATCTGCTTTTACGACTCACGGCAAGCTGTGTTTATGGGCCATTCGTGTCTTAACGTCTCATTTGATCTTCTGAGTAATTATCGGGCTTTGCAAAAGCAGAGACGAGCTTGGTGACTGTTGCCACGGTGGGCCGTAAAGTCCACGCACATGTTTGTGTATTTTATTCTGAACGGTGACATAGGTAGCAGTTGACGTCCCCTCTGTGTGTCTTTTTCTAGGGGAGCTTTTACGTGGCCAGTGAAAACTGCTTGCAAAGAGCACATACGTGGCACCGAAGGCTCTGTCGCCTCCTGTTGGTCGCACACAGAGGCCTACGCATTTACTACACCGCACTGACGAAGGAAATCCCCCAGCTGCAGACGCCACTGGATTTAGGTGAGACTTTGCAAGATCCTTTTCGTTTTGCCTTCAAACATTTGCCTATTCTCTCATTTGGCGCAGACACTTTAATTGATCCCTTGCAGTGAGCTTTGCAAATAATTAAACCGTTCATGATAGTAAATCATTTTCTTTCCACAGAGGAACTGCCTGTAGAAGAAACTCTAAATCAGCTCACAATAGAATTGCAGGTAAGTTGATTCAACAAACCATATCCACATATTGTAACAGCCATAGCCGTATTGTTTTGGATTGTCAGTGATTGTGTTTTGCTATATATATAGGAATATATTCCTATATATTCATCAAATTCCTTTAAATTCATAAAAACATCACTGTACCTAATACCTATGTAAAATTCTACACAATCAAAAATGCATTTTTTTATTGCTGGCTCCAAATAATAGCTCTACTATTACACTATGACGTGAAGCAGTAGTTTACTCAAGAGGTCTGTGGCAGCTGGATTAATATTCTTGCTGGCATACTAACCAACATAACTAATGATTTTGGACCAATTAGAAGAAGCCATAACTCTTCAGTTACTGAAGAAAAATGCCCACAATATGTACGTGGACATGTACATGCACATACACAGTATGTGACTGTCATTTGAAATATATTTAGGACACTGGAAATACATTTTCTATGTTCCGTTTACAGCATTCTGTATATCTGCAAATACAGTAAATAGATTTTGGCCACTCGATATCGAATAAATGTCATCTACATCCATTTTTGGCCAGGTTTTGCATGACTCAAGTCACAGAGTGAATGTGAAAATTTGTTGACGACCAAGTCAAAAAAAGTCATTCAGTGACATATAGAAACATATTTATTTCAAAGAGTGTATGCTTAATGCCTCCAACTCCCCTCCCCCCACCCTATGGTAGCTGCAGGAAGGCCATGAGAAGGTGGCGGAGCAGATCAGCAGGGATGTGAGCCAGCTCTGCTCCCAGCTGGCTGCTCTGTGGAGTCGGTTCCTGGAGGCTGCTGTGTTCAACCCCCACATCCTCTCCTATCTGGCCCAGGAGCACCACACACTCAGGGTGAGAGACACACTCCGTCAGACAGATACTTATACACTGCTTAGACTGTCTGTTTGAATTGCAGTTTAGTTAGACTGACGTTCAACAATCATACAGGGAGAAATCCATCATAGAAGAGGAAGAGATACCAATTTCTCCACCGACAGTAGCCTCAATAGACCAGAATGCAATGCAGTTACAAGGCATGTTGTGTTCTGAATAAGGGGTGCAATTTCTCAACTGGAAAACCCCTTTTACTATTTCTATCACTACTCTCTCCACCTACACGCCTAACCCACAGCTGAATGAAACAAGGCCAGGCATGTTCTCTGGGGGTTGTTGAAAGGCATTCTGAGAAATTTTGAAAACCACTAACTGAAGTAGAAGTAGACTCGGCAGGGGACACTAAAGGTTTTAATTACCACACTTCATCACAAAATAACTGAATGCACTGAACATCACACTGAGGTATATGAGGCAGGTTTTCCATACAGACATCCCTGACATACTGTATCAGCAAACTGATATATTGGTCTAACCCTAGTTCAGATAACTGCTTAATTATTGCTGTGTCTTATGTATTGTATCAAGAGATTTTCAAGAGATCTGATAGCCTTTTGTGCTACTCATCATTGAGTGAGTGGGAAAAGTTGCAGCAAATTTCAGCTTGGTGGGTTTTTTTTTTGTCTCTCTTGAATATCCTCAAAACCAATTAAGTGTGAGGACGGTTTCATATGAATCGTGATGTCAGTGTTGTGACTTAATTGACCAAACTGTCAACTCTCCAGAGTCAGAGAGCACTGCGTACCACAGAATGAATTAGTGAAATGATAAGACGCCGCTCTAGACCTCAGTGGCTTAAACCTGGCGGAGCAGGCTAATATGATTTCCAATATCATTTCACATCTAATCATTGGGGTGTTAAATATTAATAACATAACTATTCTCATTCTGCTCTACAGTGGAGTAGCTCTCAAGGCTTTTCTGTTCGATGCTGTTTTCATCTCAGCTGTCTGTTTGCTTTGGTATTATATTACCCTGAGGGGATATTTTCATGCCTCCACCCGCCAGTGGAGTTAGGATTTCAATTAACACTGATTATTTAATTAATTATTTAATTATGGTAAAATTATGAGAAAATACACAAGGAATATTATTCCTAGTGATTTGCTTGTCACGGTGGCTGACTTTCGAGGATGATGCATTTCTAATTAGTGCTGGAGAAGAGGAAAGTGTTCAATTGAGGACCCTGAGACTCAGTGTTTTTTTAGAACTGAAAAACAGGTTTTTATGTTTCTCTCTATTTTTTTTTATTATCATCCTGTTTCTGCATTGAAGTTCAACATGAGGCTCTGTTATGTTGAGACTTGTTTTTTCTATCTGTCAAAATGTCAGGTCAGACGATTTTCAGAGGCATATTTCTTCACTGAACATCCCAAAGAGACATCTTTGATGTTTCAAGAGGAGCTGTAAGTATGACCCTTCCCAGGAAGATAATTATGGCATTTTCTCTTGTTCTTAGCTTAAATGAGGCTTTTATTTTGAATGGAGAGAAGTTTATTGTCTATGGTGTTATCCCCCTCCTCCAGAATCAACAAACATGGACAGATAGCCGCAGAGGTGCGGAGTTCGGACTACCTAACCAGAATGCCTCCTTTACCTGTTGAGTGCCTGGACATTGATGGGGACTGGAACAGCCTGCCCATCATCTTTGAGGACAGATACGTTGAGTCTCCTCAAACAAGTAATTATCGCTCCAAAACAAAAATGTGGATTCTTAACAGTGCATTTGCTACCTACTGATACCACATCACTGATTGTTGCTCTTCAAGACAATTTTAACAATTTTGCTGTGCTTGTGTTTCCAGAGTGGTTGTCATATGTGCCAATGCTTGGAACTACCAATGACCAGACCAGCTCAGATCCTGCCATCATCTCTGCCAAAAGGAGTCATGACATGAGCCAGAGCGCCGGATCACCAGCAATACCCCAGGAGCCCTCAGACAGTGATGACTGCATGGACCTGCCCACATACGTCTCTCTCATAGCAGAGCAGAGTAGGACCAGCACTGGCATCAGAAGTACCAAGAGCCTCGTCCTTAATGAGGAAAGACCAGAGCCTTCCCAAACAGAGGCTGGGCAGATGCAAGAGCCAGAGGAGCAAGCCCAGTTTGTGGTGAGCTCTAGTCCAGGCCTGAGGTACGTCGCAGTCAGGCCTTCAAATGTCAACCCTTGCAGAGGAGAGGCGATCCATAATCCCCTTACTGACTCTAATACTTCCAACAGTGCTGATGAGTCCCCTGTTCACCATGCAAGAGAAAATACCACAGAACACAACGATGCAGGAGAGAACGAGTACAACGAAGAGGAGTCTGACATTGCTATGCCGTTGAATCACTCCATGGATGATGAGAGTGAGGATGTTCCTCTCATCAGCCTACCTACTGCCTATGCTCATCCAGTCACGCCTCCCTTTACTGGTGATCTCAGAAAAGAGCTAACTCACCGTGGAGGCTTGGTTTGCTCTAAGATCATGAAGCGTTCCTCCTCAGTTATTTCCGACTCAGGAATTGAGAGCGAGCCCAGCTCGGTGGCATGGCCTGTGGAGGCTGTCCTGCGAGGGCGCCCTCCTCGAGACTTCTCCAGTGAACGGGAAATCCCGCAGCAAATGGTGCGACACCACCCAGTCCACCGCAGCTCTTTGGAAGGCCTGCAGATGGAGAGCAATGGCAGCCTACCAAGTGGAGGTATACAGGCCTCACTCACCTCAATTAGTTCCCTGCCCTATGAGGAGGACCAGCAGCAGAGGCAGCTCAGCAAACTCACCAAGTCAGTCTCTGCACCACAGATCAGTAGCCCAGAAGACACAGAGGAGGACCAAGGGGCGCTCAACCAGGAGCCGGATACAGAGAGCTTGGTACGACACCAGGAGTCACCTAAGATCAACCGCTCCTCTCTGGATAATAACCAGGATGTGAAGCAATCTGCAACAGCCCCATTAGACAGGGGTGCAGCCACAGACCCTGGCCACGTTGTCAAGGAGACTATCACCTCTGAAAGTGCAAATCCTCCACACAAAATCAAGTCAGTGTTAAGTGGTGTCCCTGTATTGCTTTTACAACAGTCTGTAAATGGCCCTAATGTGAAGGAAAGTGCTGTTATTGCCAGTCAGGTGGAGAATATGAACTATGAAGGAGACATCAGTAGAGTAGGAGATTCAGTGAACGCTGTGCATCTCTTTGAAGTGGAAGTAGCACCCTGCAGCTGTGGAACCAAACCATGTACGCATCACAGTGCATCAGCCTGGGAGTGTAGTCAGGTTGAGGACGAGTGCCAAAGCTTCCATCAGATCCAGCTGCTCAACCTTGAGGATGAGGAGTGTCTGGATCCCCCCCAGGCACGTCTACAGCCTGGGGCCTCGAGGACAGAACACTCCCATGAACTCCAGCACATCCCCAACAACACCACTCAGAGGCCTAGTGACCTCATAGGGCTGATAACCAATGATGTTGCGTCACCCGTTGACCTCAATGGGCTCCCGGCTGGTGAGAGAGAGCCTTTGGACTGCCAGAGTAAGCCGTCGAAGATCCCCAACTCGGGCCTGGCCTTCATGAATAAGAAGGTGGTAGAAGTGGTTAACATGTCCGTGTCCTGTGCCCCCACCTGCCTGCCCTTTTCCTCTGTTCTGAGAGACTCTCCATCCATTAGCGGGATGTCTGCCCGCCAGGCTACCTCACCTATTACCCATCAGCCCCTGGGCTCTTTTGGTATCATCTCCTCGTCGTCGCTCAATCCTCTGAGCATGGACGATGAGACCAATGAACGAATGCTACAGTGAGTTTGTGTTTTTTTGCTAAACCCATTGGCAGTATACCCTTCGGTGGCACCAAATAATCGCAGGGACATGCCTGTAAATGCACGTCTCTGTCCTTTTACAAGCAAACTGCTGTGTGGTTCATTATTAATGAGAATGTTTTATGTGTGTAAGGGGTGATGGACGGTAACATCTGATTGCCAGCAAAGTCCATCATTGTTAGATAAAGTTACAGAGAGACTGGAATCTGCTTTGATTTGACTCCCCTTTGCTGCCAAAATGTCTGACCTGGCAGAATGACAGCTTACCAAAACTCTGTCCAAAAAGACAAGCTACTTGTGAGTCCATGTGACTTTTGTTTACAAGCCGTGGTTCACTTTTAATTGGGCAGTGTGGACCTAAACCAACCGTACAACTTCATTGTTCTATGTGTGTATTACCTCACATTAGCAAACGTTCTCATTCCTTTCATTCCTCACATACAGAATAGAATCTGTCACAGCAGCTCTCTGTGCTTCTCCCAATGCCCTTTCCCTTTACTCCAGTTTCTACAAGGCCAAAGAGGAGCTGGTGAAGGAGTTGAGCTTTCAGGGCAGCTTGTACAGCGACCTTCCTCTCCTGGCGTCAGACCTGCCCTACTTCCCCCCTGAAGAGGACGATGAGGAGTTCGACGATGGCATCCACCTTGTGGTGTGTGTCCACGGCCTTGATGGTGAGTTAAAGTATGGCACACAATGCTCTGGTTCAATGTAATACAATACAATAGTTAATGTAGGAAAGTAGTCTCCAAGAGTCATGGCCTACAAACTTAAAATCACACTATAGTCTGTGAAAACGAAGTTCTTAAAACATACTGCAGGTGTCTCTTTGATGATTAATGGGCACTCTTGATAAGAGCTGAGCCAGATACTGTATGTAAAATTTCCTCTTTTGCTTCCAGGGAACAGCGCAGACCTTCGGCTGGTGAAGACTTTTATCGAGTTAGGGCTGCCAGGATCCAGGCTTGACTTCCTCATGTCTGAGCGAAATCAGGTAGGGAATACCGGGATGGGTTAGGACATTCTTTGATGAGAACAAATTGATAATATGTACAGTCGCATTTTGTCAAAGTGCTTTAAGGCAATTTTGCAGAATGCTGACGGATGCCCTTTTTTCTTCGCTGTTCATCGCAGACTGACACGTTTGCAGATTTCGACACCATGACGGACAGGTTGCTGGATGAGATCATCCAGCATATCCAGCTGTATAATCTTACTATAGGCAGGATAAGGTCAGTCCCTCAGTTTTCATACTGTACAACAAACTGATTATTGATCAATTAATTCCCCTTTTGATTGCTTTTGATTGCTTGAAGATCATCATTTGAGGCAAGTCCATCATGCTTAGCTAAAGTTACAGGGACTGGAATCAGACTGGAATTAACTGTCAATTTAAGCAGTACATTCTTTGTTCACTAGATGGCAGCAGAAACTGTAAATTCAGTATTGGGGCTCAGAATGAATCCTTTGAGTTGTGAGAATTTGTTTCATATATTCATATATTTGTTTCAATATTTCATATTAATAAATAGATTAATAAATAGATTGCACAAGCAGTAAAACAGTATCTAAACATGTATCACAGGTTTATAACATACACTTCCAATTATTTCATAGACTTTTACTTGATAGACTGTGTTCTCTTATGCAGCAGTGTGCCTCCAATTAGTTCAGATCAAGTTAAGCGATTCATCTTCCAGTGTAATTGCCCTCAATGTGCCAATTTGTTATTTGTAAGAGTTTCTATTCGAGTCTGTTAACTTTCTCGAGTGTTTTGTGTTTTTTTCTGGAGCGCATGTCTCAAAGGCAAAAGCAATGGACTGCCACAGCAGCATCTGGCTCTTCCCATATTATCTCTATATTTAGTTTTGTAACGACAGATGAGGAAGAACAGACAGGGCGATGAGGGATTTGGGGCAGGGCGGTAACAGTACAGTAATTAAAGTAAGTGACAGACATAGCTTTGTGATTGTAGTATTTCCCTCTGCTGGGACAACGCTATTAATTCTTATGATATACTGTCTACATCAGCATCATTAAGTTGTCACATTGCCTTTGAGAGTATTCAAACACTTACCAACTGGCGCTGATGAACAAACTAATGCTATGTCGCAGCAACAAGATACAAACAGTGTCCGATGGAAGTAGTTCCTACCAGCTCTGTACTTGGAGAAGTTTCTATAATAAGACACTGTGCAGTGTCACAGGTCAGCTGCAGCGTTGGAGGCGCTGCTTTCCAGCCGCCCACTCGAGATGCAAGTTTATCTCTCTGAAAGTTGTTCGTCTCCGGCCAACAGCTTCATCGGCCACTCCCTGGGGAACATCATCATCCGCTCGGTGCTGACGAGGCCTCGCTTCCGCTGCTATTTGCCCAAACTGCACACCTTCCTCTCGCTGTCAGGCCCACACTTGGGAACGCTGTACAACAACAGCGCGTTGGTCAGCACAGGTGAGGCCACACCACTCAGCATGGGGAGAAATACACAGCGCAGATGTGCTTTATATACACGCTTTATCACACTGTACAGCGCTGCACTTCGACAAGGTTTTCTGCTCCTTAGCAGCCTTTTGGGTCTTTATCTATCTGCTGCTCTCCTCCTATGCTGGGTCTTCAAAAAGGAGGGGGCCTCATTGTGTGTGTGTGTGTGTTTGTTTTTCTCTGCTCAGGTCTGTGGTTAATGCAAAAGCTGAAGAAATCGGGATCCTTGCTGCAGCTCACATTCAGAGATCACGTGGATCCACGGAAAACATTCTTATATCTCCTAAGTCAGAAACCAGGTACGGCATGAAAAGGCCAAACTGGAGATAGAGACTATATTGACTCCCTTGCTGTGTGGGACAATTACTTGAAAAACAGTGTAATCAAATATGCATGGAAATTTCGTCGTCTTGTCTTTTTGTCAGAATTTTGTATGTGTCAGCTCGCTAACACTGCGAGCCCTGCCAGCTAACTGTGAGAGGCCTCCCCACTGTGTGAGTGGAACAAAGCAGTCGTTTGTCACAGAGGCTTGAAGGAGATAAGCCTGAAAATGCTTTCTCTCCCCCTCCAGAGCTGTGGCAGGCTGACAAAATGATCCAAACCCTGTCATTGGAAACCCACCAGTGCACTCGCTTAAAAGCACAGTGACAGGAGACAAGAAAAAAAGCATAGTTTTATCGCATCAATCCTGCCATTGCACTTTGTGATTGTACTTTACATTTTACAACCAATTCACCCCCCGTCCTTCCTCCCCCTCTCTCTCTCTCGTTCACTATGTGTGTTTTCTTTTCCTTTCAGGGCTCCAGTTCTTTAAGAACGTGGTATTGGTGGCGTCTCCACAAGACCGTTATGTTCCTTTCCACTCTGCCAGAATAGAGATGTGCAAGACTGCGCTCAAAGATAGGACCACAGGTCAGGAGCAGATGCATTAACTAGCTATACTGATGCCTTTTATGGCCCCTGCTGTTTTAGACGGGTTTTTGAAGGCTAATAGCCGAGATTATGTGTTTTCACCAGACTGTTATTCTTGGCAGGGTGGGAAAAGCCTCTGAAACTGCCTTTAGACCACCATGAGACACTAAAACTTTTCGAGTCGGTCAACGTACACATTAAGTGATGAGAGCGTGGACACCAAAATCATCCATGTGTCCCCGGTAGATTGAGTCATATTAGGCGACTAGCATCGTCTCAAAATGAGGACTTGGAGCAGCTCGCTAAATGATGAGTAATCCTAAATGATATGCTGCCAAGTCTGGCAGTTCTGTGTGGGAGAGTGGAAAAAAATTGCATGAAATATGATAGAAAAATAAGGTTGTGTTTTGAGCTAGCAGGGACTACTTTTTCTGTTTCCACAGGAAGTTAAAGTGGTGGGCGATAGGAGCCTGTGTAGAGCTAAAACTCACTGCATAGCGGATGAATACGTGGTTGCTCACCTGAAATAGTTCCAGAAATAAACCTCACTATTGTTAATACTATTGTATTCAATTTTTTAAATGTGAATCTCCAGGCCATATAAGAAAAACACTAACACTAACAACTTTTAATTTCTAATTTCTAATTAACTTCTAATTAACTTCTTTCTCTGGATAATGCTAGTCACCTACTATCTCTGAACACAGTGCACGCTAAATGGTTAGCATGGAGCCTACTATTACTCAACATAGTGTTTGCTATTGAGTTAGCATGGAGCACCAGAGCCAACGATCTACCGGGGACACTTGGATGATTTTGGTGTCTATATTCTCATGACTTAATGGTTAATAAGTTGACCCCAAAAACTGTGTATTTCTTTAAGGTAGGGTGATGCAGGTTTTATTGCATCCTCCCACACCACCCTGGAATGATTTCTCTGCTCAGCCATGTGAAATAAAAATAATAAAAATAATAACAACATATTCACCACCTGTGGTCAGGGGAGGAACCACCATCAAATTGGAGGTGGACCACACCATGGTTATCCACCCTAACGTGAACCTTTGTTTGTTTTGTTGTTTTTGCACCGAAGGCCCCGTGTACACAGAGATGATCAACAACCTGCTGCAGCCTCTGGTGGAGGCTAAAGAGTGCCGCCTGATCCGGCAGAATGTGTTCCATGCTCTACCCAACACGGCCAACACCCTGATAGGCCGCGCCGCCCACATCGCGGTCCTGGACTCCGAACTTTTCCTGGAGAAGTTCTTCTTAGTGGCAGGGCTCGATTACTTCAAGTAAAGGTGACGTAGCTTTACAGCGCAGAGCCTGATGTCAGGTCAGATTCGGAGGATAAGGTCCTTCCCCTGGCTATGTACAGTGTATGTAAAGTATATAAACCCTGGTATCTAAGAGGTAAGACCTGTGTAACCCATATGTTAGGATTGTAAGCAACCATTAAAAGGTCAGTGTAATGTGACTGTTTTAATTGGGGGCTCAGAAGTTGTCTGCGTTTTGCAGCCATGCAAAACAAAACATCTGACATCATCGGATTGATTGTAGATGTTTTGTAGGCCTTATGAATAAACCCTCACCCAAAGCACTAACAAATGCTAACTGTGGTCTAAAGCATTTAACTACATGCCCTTTAGAGTTGGGGAGTCAATATCACTGGCTGGTTGAACTTTATTACTATGATAAATTATCCTTAAAAACAAGGCAATAGATGCACAGCATTTATCCCCTTGATTGTACACTAACAAGGATTTATAAATATAGATGTTTCTTTTTACACAAAAAAAAGAATATATTGTTTGAAATGATTTATTTTTTACCTGCTCATGATTGGTCCATCTAAATGTGATCTACTGTGTGTCGTATGTCACATGCTGTACATTTACATTTACAACGGCTTTCCAAAGCAAAGTACTCCTGTATATTCAGTATACAATGCAGGCAAAAGTGTTACCCCGTGTAGCCTATAATTTAATACAGTGCACATCTAAAAAATAAAGCTTGTTGGAAGCACTTACTGTGTGTTTCCCACACAGTTCAAACGGATTATAACCCTGATTCACAAAGTATTGCATCCATGCTGAGCTTTGCAGTGTTTTTGATACCAAACGTGTAATATCTGCAGTGTTAAATTTATTTTTTTTATTGATTGATTGATTGAGTGGTTGATTGTCTGAATTCATTTGTTAATAGACAACAAGCCAACAGCATATAAAGCTACCAGAATAACACGATTAAGGACTTATTTCTATTGTGTGGCAGAAAACAAGCTTACTGGCGTAATCAACAGCAAATATACACATAATGGGAACAAGAAATACACTATCCACTATATACAGTTCAACCTTATGGTCTAACAGCCATGACATTCTTCATTGTCTATTTAAAATCTGATGTCATACGGAGTATTTAAACTTTGTGAATCAGGGCGTCATTGCTTTTGTGTCCAGGGAAAAGTGGTATGATTCTGCGTATTGTGCACCAACGTTTCCTGCCAAGCCCCCCCCGTCATTTCCCAGAAACCAAATGATTTATTGTGCTAGGAGGAAGAGCGTCGTCGAAAGAATTCCTCCTCGGATTCTTCTCCTAATTTCCATTTTAGATCAAACCTATTCATTATCATGCCGTATGCCGAACACTTCACTGAGCGGCTTTAGTGCGAGGCTGTGAATTATTTTGTGCGAAGTGAACATTTCTTCACAACCTCTGCTGTCACATTAGAATTTAATCATGACAGGAAAGGTGTCATTTTTTCCAGCATTGGGAGGACATTTTCCTCACCGGCGTGCTGTCTGTCAAATGATGTTTACATTTTTCGACATTAGAGAACTTGTTATCGTGGTGTCACCGCAGACGTATCATATTCATCGGCAGTTGTGCGTCTGCTGCATATGTAGTTATGTACATACAGAGAGCTATATTTATCCTTTGCACTGGTTTGATTGGCAAGTGCACTTTATTGATGACCTTGAAACAACCTCCACTAGCTTTACAATCATTCTGTGTGTTTTTTGTGTGTTTTTACATTCACTGCTTCTTAAAGAAAGGGTTCTGTCAAAGGAAAAATCCATCCTAAAACTGCTGTTGGTGATGCACCTTGTATTTCTAGGCCCATTTTGTTGTTTGGCGGTTTATTTTTCTTATTCCAGAGGACAACTGTTGAAATGTAGACGAAAGTAACATCACGTTGAGGTATTTCCAGCGCAGCTAGAGCATAGTGTGACAGCAGAAAAATTCTAGCGATCCAAAACGTCACCGGGTAAACGTCAGGTTTTGGCGTCAGCCCCTCAGATTCAACAAGCTTCTGTCGAGACCCCCACTCCCCCCGTTTCGCACCGACATTCAGTAATCGCACGAGGAGAAATCCATCGTTGGAAGCAGCAGGGACACCAATTTCTCTGCTGACAGCAGACTCGGTAGACCACAATGCAATGCGGGTTTTGTCCTGCACTTGCTATAAAAAGTTGACCTCAGCTGTCTGGTTTCGGGCCACCTCTGAGCATTGTGTTGTCTTCAAAGTGTGTTGTCTTTTGAGTACGAGCGGTGACATCTCAAAGTGCTCTTGTCTGCGCGAAGGTCCTCTGGCTCCCGATGTTTGCTGCGGCACTGTGCGGTAAGCAGAGTGTCACCATGATTGACTCTAATCAAATGGGCCCCTTAAGGACACAGGGATCATTCTCAAAAGCCACTAAGCAAGCTGCCTAAGCAATCTCTGGGAGCCGCCACACATCATGCATCGCCTCGTCTCCACACCCTCGACATACACACACACACACACACACACACACACACACACACGCAGCTTTCACTTGTTTGCTTTTCTAACATATCGCAGCCGTGTCTGTTTACCCAAAGGGGTCAGTGAGAATCGATGAG